>MJUU01030184.1:14697-29168 GCA_002080025.1 Modiolus philippinarum
GGGTATGTGAGCTTGCTCACTAAGGTTCTTGAATTTAGAAAGATGTGTCAAGGAGTGCTCGCCGTACTTTTTTGAAACGCATGTCATTATCAGGTTAAAATATTCAGATATAAATGGTTAAACAAGTTAACAAAATATTTTTATGTAATTGTTTTATGTACATATGAAGTGTTTCGGGATTTTTTCTCATCATTTAATATTGCCAACAACGAAAGACATTTAGTAGTTAATAATGCAGCTTCAATCGATCATCTCATTACTAAAATGGTAAAAATACTTTGTTTGAATTTACGTTAGTTTGATTTTTTGAAATCTCAGTTTTTTTTTATATTCATTTGCAAATAATCCGCTCCACTCAGCATTTTAGCACATGCCTTATCTTATATATAAAGGAAAGAACAATTTAACTAGTATGTTAAATCGTCAGATCTTACATCTCTAATAAAGTTCATTGGAAGTTTTCATTTCATTTCAGCGATATTAAAGCGATATTAAGTCAAACTAAAATCTATCTAATGAAGTTAATTAATTTTAATGTTTAATTGGGTGAAGATAGTTCGTTACTCTGGAAGCAAATGATCCCTGTTAAAGTTTATATATGCACGTTATTATTGTTCCTTTGGGAAATATATAATTCACAAATATAACCTTTCTGTCGAAATGAACTCTTGACTCGGACAAGTTTATAACTTGTACCTTTCTAATGGGGTCATCTGAACGCTTATAAAGCCTGATTGTGTGGAAATAAAATGTTTGGCTAGTTTAAACAAAATTAAATAAAATATGTTCCGAATGTAGAAAAACAATTAATTTTTCTAGTTTCAAATTATAGGTGTGCATTACATTACAAGAGCTTTTAGTTCATCGTATTTTAAGTTGACCTTGAATTTTTTTTTTGCAAATATTTTATCCCGAGCATCAGCGAGCCCGTGTTGAAAACAAATCAAAAATTTAGTTAAAATGGTTTATTTCGATTCTGATATGAAATTCAGCATATTTTCTAACACGAAAATTCCATCTTGGTTTTACAGAAACATACTGTTACTAGGTGCTTCATTCTTTGTATTGCACTCCTCGGTGAATGCCCATGGTACTTCATTTGGCCCCAACTTTCGATATTTTTAGTATCTTCATTTTCAGACCATTTTTGGGTTATGGCTTTCTGTATTATTTGATTTGAATGCTGCTGATGAGAGGTAACTCCGGGAAACACGTCTACATAACAAGAACATTGACCGTTTTTTCTATGCAACTTATTTTTTTTTATATCTACAATAGAAGAGGTCTCTAAGTCAGCCTATAACTGATTACAGAAAATTTGATGGAAAATACGGAGAAGAAAAGAAACTTTCTCTTATTCTATTTCACGGTCATCAATATGACAGAAATTTCTTATCATCTCCGCTGGCTATGACTTTGAGTCCGTGGTTCATTAGACATAAACTTGTCATTCAAAGAACTTTTCCTCTAAAACTCCTGGGCCAATTTGAACCAAACTTGGCCAAAATAGTCTTTAGATAGTTCCGTGCAAAGACGTGTTTTTCAGGTCCTCATTTTATCCAAGATGGTTGCCAGCGGAAACATAGTTTTAGCATTGGACCACATAGGAATACACTTTCAAAGATTTCCTCCTATAAAACTACTGAGCCATTCGGATCCAAACATGACGTAGTCCCCTGTTACAAAAGTGTTTTTCAGGTCAGTGCTATATCAAAAATGGCCACCAGCAGGGATAATGATTTTTCAATACTATATCGCTATTTATTTCGGAATTCATTTAACATTAGACCTTTTTGTTTTAACACATTCAAACATCATCTCCTACGAAACTGCTTGCTGAGCTAACTGGAACCAAACTTAGCCACATGGTCCCTTGCAAAAATGTGTTTTTCGCATTAGAGCGATATCCAAGATGGCCGCCAGCGGAGGTCATAGTTTTAACATTGGATCCTATGGAAAAACACACTCCAAAATGCTGAGCCAACTGGAACCGAATAATGCCATAAAAGTCTTTAGTGGATCCCCCTGCAAAAACGGCTTTTGTCAGGTCGGCGCTATATCCAAGATCACCGCCAGTGGGAAACATAGTTTAAACATTGGATCATATGAAAAATTACATTCAAAGATCTTCTCCTCTGAAGCTGCTGAGCCAATTGAAATAAAAAAATGTTTTCTTTGAATCAAAATTCATGACGGGATTAGATTTAAAAAATGAAAATGTCATAAATTGGTTCTCAACAATCAAACAAAACCATCGATCTACAGCTTCATGGACTGGTTCAGGTCATGGTCACCCAGATACAACATACACGCGTAGGTATTGATCGTACGTATTACCAGCTTTGACTAGAGCAATACGAGTCAGGTTCAAACTTGTGCTGGACCGGATCCAGCCAGCTTAACCCTAGTTTCTTATTAAGTATCAGGGGCTGGCCAAAACAAATATAGGCAAGAGGATAATTGCGACTTGCGATATTGTATTCTACCATTACGTGACAATTCACGCACAGAAACAATATTAATAATTTTGGGGTAAATTGACAGTAGTTTTACTATGTTTATGTCTAACAAGACAATAACATGCAATAAAGGGTACAGAAAATAGTCGATTACCAATGCTTGCTGCAGGTAGCAATCTTTTCTAACCTGCCAAAAAGTAAGTAAATCTTTGTCGTTGTAGGTGCATATGCAATACACAGGTAAAAAAAGATTTTATGCTATTTGCATATCTTACACTATGTACAATCATTGCCATTTCTCAAAATGATTGATTAATTAATTGGAGCTTAACATCTCAGCCATATCAGGACAAGAAAAAATCAATCAACTCAAAAATACAAGCAAATAAAATAAAGAAATAACCGGGGCATTTATTCCTGATTGGAAATGGGGAGAAATGGGTAGGAGTAGGAAATTAAGCCGTCCATACGAGACCCTGTGACTAAACAGAACATATAATAATTGGAACAGCTGTTCCACTACACTCCCCGTCTTATATCCTTGGATATTACTACAATTTCAGTATTTACACTTATCATAGAACAAAATATGAAATAAATGATCTGTTAAATCCATCACACAGTAGTATCCATTGGTACTAAATATATATATATATATATTATGTACAGTTTTCTTTAATAAGAAGAACTATGTCCGTGGTATGTTGTCGGTTTTCCATCGACAATCACTCTTACTTTTGCTTTTCTAATGTGTTCATCAGATCCCGGGTATTTCATCGAGATGACACAAGCCGTTCAATTCGGTTTGCAGGTGTTTTTATCCTTCGTGTAGAACACGTTTTAAAGGATTCCCGTTTCTTCGCCGGGGGTTTTGAGTTAATGTTAACCCGACAAATCCTGCGTATTTGTGTGCCGTTGGGCCCGGGTCATGTGGCGCGTAGCTTTTATCTATAGCTTCTCCATTGACAAAGATCTTTTTCCTACAATCTTTAATAACTTTTGCTGTTATCAAAAAGTCAAGAACTAGTTGCATATTGTCTTCAACTGGGGCGACATAGAGGTCTATTCTATGCCTCGTTTTCCCCTTTGTATCACAACGGGTTCAGTAAGAGAATGCTTTTATATACATGTCTTTCCCAGCTCCCATCTAATAGGCGGTTTTTGTTCGAGTGATTGATATGCACTTTCCGATTCGACAGTCACTTCAGACGCGGTGTCAATGTCCGAAATAACTGGTTTGTCCTAGATCTCTAAGTGAAGGCGTAACATAGCAGATTTCCCAAGCTCATATACTGTGGGAGCTTTTCAACGGTCAATCACTGTGTTTTCCTTCTATGTCATATTACAAACAGGTTCTGACTCGGTACCTGTGTCAATAAAATTCTTAGTCTTTAGTTTCGTGTTTGGTTCCATACAATTCGCCAACTGATTCAAGTTTGACTTCGGTTTTAAACGCAGGATGTCCCCGGAGCTAATACTAGCTTCAATAGAGTCCCCAACAGCTAGTGTTGTAGGGTACGTGCCTTCTTGTTGAACGGACACATGTTTTATCACAGGCTCTTCATGCTTTAAAGACGCGTTTTTTAAACTATTCTTTTGTCTGTTCTGATCTAAAATATCTTTGAGAGAATTTCTCCGCGTTTCCCATTCATGGGTCAAGTTCTCTAAAACGGGTTGGTCCCAGTTTATTGTCTCTTGGATTAAATCTCGAAAGAGAAGTTTCCCGCGTGTGATAACGGGAGCAACGGGTTCGAGCGGATCGTAAATCCTGTTGATGGCTAAAAGTATTCCTTTACGAGTTATCATCGGCCTTCAAGTCTATTTTTTTTAAATTGAAGCGAGATCACTCGCAGCAAATGTAGCCATAATTTCGGGACTATTCGAGGCAAAATTTAAACTCAACGATTCCCTAATTCTAGGGCCCCAGTGTATCCTGCAAAGGTTTAATAGCGTGTTCCTCGTTTTGACAAGGGTAGGAAATTTACCCGAAATGTACGTAGGAATCTCGGGTAGCCTGTTCATTGTTTGGGAAGGAGCGGGAAATTAATCTGACAATAACGTAGAAATCACGGGTTACGAATTCAATAACGTTCCTTCCATGTTTCGGTTATGCAGAATGTGCAGCTTTTATCAGGCCGACTGTGGCGACAGCAGATAACGGGCTATTTTTCTTTGTAGTTCTGACCACTGGTCTGACCACTTTGTTCATGTCTGGATAAACTAGACTATGGTCTGCTGTGCGTGTCTGCTTCGCAGCCAAGAGCTGTGCAGGTCCAAGTAGCCACTCGCTTTGATGAATTTCACAATCTGGAATCGATCTCGTACCCAAGTTTGAGGGTTCCCTCGATTGGAAGGTAGTTCCACGGTTCCGGAGTACAGTGTTTCCGGATATCCTCTGATTTTTCAAGAGTTGTTGCGGATTTTTCCACATTTTCTTGAGACGTGTGTATCTCAACGTTGTTCAAATTCATCGTTGTTTGCAGCTAATCGTCTGTGAACGTTCGTTCTGTATGATCGTTCAAAAATTGTCTCTATCCAAGAGGTTTGTTTTGCACGTGAAACCTTGTACGTAAGTGGTGCCATTTTTGTCTCGCCCGTGACGAAAGTCGCGGAAAGCGAGACATATGCGTACAACGTATGGCGGTGGCGGCGACATCGACGTAAACTTTCATGTTAAGTTTTTGTGATTAGGTCATTTTCTCAGTACCTATAAGTGGTAGGTCAATGATATCAGATAGATATTTGATATATAGGTTGGTCTTGAGTAGTACATGACAGTCTGTTATTCAGCTTTTGTCTGTGACCTCAATTTCATGGTCTAATGAACATGTAAACTTTTTGTAGTCACTTAAGTTTCTTGATACTTAGTAATATGTCAATGATATATGTTATATAGGTTGGTCTTAGGTAGTACATGACAGTCTGTCATATTGCTTTTGTCTTTGACCTCAATTTCACGGTTCAATTGACATGTTAAATTTTTGTGATTAGTTTAGTTTCTCAGGAACTATAAGTGGTAGGTCAATGATATTTGGTATATAGGTTGATCTTGGGTAGTACATGACATTCTGTCATATGGCATTTGTCCCTGACCTCAATTTCACGGTTTAATGGAAATGCTAAGTTTTTGGGATTAGGTCATTTTCACAGTAACTATAAGTGGTAAGTCAGTGATATTTGATATATAGGTTGGTCTTTGGAAGTACATGACAGTCTGCTGTATGGCTTTTGTTTGTGACCCCTATTTCATAGTCCAGTGATCATGTTAAGTTTCCAAATTTCCATTAATGAAAGGTCAATTATATTTAGTAGATGGGTTTTTCTTAGATTGTACATGACAGCCTGCTATTTAGCTTTAACCTTTGACCTCATTTTCATGGTCTAGTGAACATGTTTTGTTTTTCAGTATGTATCAGTGGTAGGTCACTTTTATTTGGCATTTTGGTTTTAGGTGATACATGACAGTGTTCTATATTGCTTTTGTCAGTTATCCTAATTTCATAGTCTAGGGAACATGTTTAGTTTTCTCATTTAGTCAGTTTGAGTTTTCACATCAATTTTGTGGCGATGTAGGGACGGGCGAGACATCAATTCGGGTTCACACTTGTTACGATTATTGTCTGCTTAGCCTTCGTTGGAACGTTGCTCAATTGCGTTTGAGCTCCTTGTTCCTGTGTAATACCAAGCTGTTCCGGATCAGTGCGTCGTTCAAGGGTGTTACACGGTTTGAACCTCTAAAGTCTTGTGTACCGTACCGCTCTGGTCTTTTAACTGGCTCGTCTTGCTGTGTAGAAACACCCTTACTGGCTTTGAAATCTGGCCTCTTACTTCATCTTTGTTGGCTGCAATTGTGACTTTGCCCCGTCCCTAGCTACAAAAGTGTGTTTTACATTTAGCTTTGTAATAGGGTATAGCATGGCAGGACTGGTTTCTCCAACAACTACTCATCCCAAAATTTAGTCGTTGAGCGAATGGTGCATTGCCATCATTTGTCCACTGAACGAGCACCTGATGTGCTATGAGAAGATCCCGTCCAATCAACAACATTATCTTGTAACTGTCATCAATTGGTTGTAGCTGGCTAGCAATGTCTCTCAAGTGTGAGCGGTTCTGTGTATTTTCCGGTGTCGGAATTTCACCCCAATTGTTGGGTAATATCACATTCAAGGAGTTGCGGTAGATCAAATGCGCATTGACGTAAGTAAGTAAGTAAGTAAGTAAATTCTTTATTTAATGAGGGTGGCTCAATTAGACTTGATCTAATTTTCATTGAGGCCCTCCAATCATTCATCAACTAATTTCATACATATTTAAACACAATTGATCAAAAAGCACAATAAATAAATAAAGAAGCATGAATACAACACATGTATCAATATTTCAAGTAATACATTTCAAGAAATGATTGAAACAAAGCTCCTTAAATAAAGACAATTTTTTTTATATTGAATGGCAAGTCATTCCATATTTTAACTGCGGAATATTGAAAAGATTTTTTTATAAAAAATTGTATTTGGTCTATTTAAAAATATATCATCATTTTCTACAGATCTCAAATTATAACTGTGAACTTCATTTACTGATTGTAAAAATAAGTATTCTTGAACTTGACCACATACTACTTTATACATCAACACAGACTCTCTTTTGATATTTGACTCTTTCAACAAAAGGTAACCATTTTAAGGAAGAAAACATAAACTTTGATGAAACTGTTTTGTCACACTCAAGTATTATTCTGGCAGCTCTTTTCTGAAGTTTTGTAATTCTATCTGATTCCTTTTTATGTACCTCCCCCCATACTGAACTGCAGTAATCCATATATTGTAACATATATGAATTATAAAATAATTGTCTTACATGTCTTGGTAAAAATGGTTTTTACTCATTTAAAGTGTTATTTTTTAAGAAATAATCTTTCATACTTTATTTACATAATACCCCCAATCAAAATTTTCATCCATTTCAATGCCAAGAAGTTTATGGCATTTGATATTTTAAATTGGGTTTTCGCCAATTTTTATACACAGTTCTGGCAATTTAACAATATTTCACAAAAGGATATGGAGTAAATGAACATGAGACCATAACACATATGTTAACTCCAACTGCAATAATTTAAATGAGCTGTATGGCCATTTCGGAAATTTATTCCTCAGTTTTCTTTTGGAGCAAATCCTCATACACTTAGTTTTGTGTATGTTTATTACTATGCTGTTTTCGTTAAACCAACATTTGACAGCATTTACATCATTTTGCAGCTCATTCTTTATATTTTCAACATATTTGTCATAAAAGTGTAATGTTGAATCATCTGCAAATAAATCTATACTTGATTTATTTATATGAAGGGATAAATCATTTATATATATTATAAATAATAGAGGTCCTAAAATTGAACTTTGAGGAACACCGTATCTAACTGTATGTTTATCAGATTTTATATTTCCACAATGGACTTCTTGCTTCCTATTTGATAAATAAGATTTTATCCGATCAGAAGTAATTCCCCCGGCATGATACAAGCCAAGTTTTTCCGAAAGAATAGAATGATCAACCAAGTCAAAGGATTTACTGAAATCGATGAAAATAGCCCCAACTACTTCACCATTATCTAAATATTTTAGCCATTCGTCAATAAGTTTGGTTAGTGCAGTCTGACAAGCATTACCTTGTCTAAAACCCGAGTGTGATGTGTGTAACAATTTGTTTAAACTATTCAAAGTATTTGTACAATTGAGTAGAAACATGATTCTCAAATAATTTTGAAATAGTGCAGAGCACCGATATTGGTCTATAATTTGACGGAGCTTTATGAATGGGGGTTACCCTTGCATATTTTAATTTTTCTGGGAACTGACCACTTGCAATACTTTTATTTATTAAAAATATTAAGGATGAAGCTATAATTTCTGCGGCAAGTTTCAATATTCTAGGGTCAATTTTGTCAAGACCAGCTGATTTACTCGAGTCTAAGTGCCTTAACTTCGAATAAACTTCCGCTACCGTTATAAAATTCAATTCAAATGAGCAGTGTCTTTGAAGCCTGCTAGAAATAAATTTTTGTAGTAATGTGAAATTCATATCGGATTCTTTATTCCCTATAAGTTTCTCGGCAATCGAGGAAAAATGATCATTTAAGGAATTAACCATATCTTGTGGATTGAAATGAGCATTATTTTCATAATCTAGTTTGCATGGGAACGTATTATCTAACTTTGGATGTAATTCCATTATATGAGTCCACAGCTCTTTAGAATTTTTGCAATTAGATATGGCGTTTTGGTAGTAATTCTTCTTTGCTTCATTAATCAAAGATTACCGTCCAGTGATTCTACGATGAAGTTCCTTCCCTACTGACTTGAGGTCAGATTTGTATTGAACATGTTGACAAGCTGTAGTTTACGGGTTTCTCTTTTACATTGAACAAGCTAAAGAACTCTGAAGAAGCTGAAGACCTGTTGCTTTGTTTATCAATCGTGGCGTATAACTTGACAACCTTGTCTGACTTGTACTTGTGGTATACACTCACTGGCAGTATCTTGGCACATGGCTTGCCACTGTATGTAATTCCAGAGACTGACTGACCGTGTCTGTATCCGTTAACTTATCTGGGACTTGTGACATGTGGCCTCATGGTGACTTCAAGATGAAGAACAACAATAAAAGCGTTGTTCCATTGCTGTGTTTTACAATGTATTTGTAGAGATTTTGTCTCATTTGCATTTACTCCATATCCCTTCATTGTTAATTTAAGACAGGAGTTTGTCTCTCCTGCAGTGTGGAGTCCGTAAAAAGATTCCCCGTGAGAGAGATGTATGCTCTATATACATTACAGTTATGGTGTACTTGTTTTTGAGAGAATTTCTCATATGAATGCACTATCATTCTTTCAAATTTTGGCTTTTTAATTTTTTTGTAATTTAAAATTGTTTTTCTGACCACCTGTTAATTGTGCCCACGTCTCGCGATTTTATTATGCCAAGTTTTCTTACAATTGGCTCGATGAGTGCCCTGTGGTTGTTAAAATGTTGTGATCGTCCTCTACTAGTCTTTTTGTCGGGAAATTGATGACGGCGATTGGAAGAACACTTTGCCAGTTAAGTGTACGCTTGTTGACGATCCCGCATCCATGGGTCAAAGGATAAAAAGACATGGATGTAGCGTTGCTCAGCAATTAGCAATGAATACCGCTCAAACCGGTGCTAGGGGCCGTCTTGAACCTGCTATGAGGTATGAGTAATGCTCATTATTGAAGGCCTCATGGTGACTTCAAGAGGAAGAACAACAATAAAAGCGTTGTTCCTTTGCTGTGTTTTACAATCTATTTGTACAGATTTTGTCTCATTTGCATTTACTCCATATCCCTTCATTGTTAATTTGTGACTCCCCACCATGCTTTTGTACAGGTGAACGGGGTTGAACAGTCGATATCTTGGATTTCGCAACATGCAATGCAGTAGTATGCGATTCGCTGCCACAGTCTTTGCACTTAACCGTGTAGAGCAATTACGGCTGATGTGAGCCGTTGACTAGCTACACTTGTAGCATACGTTATTTTCCCTGAGCAATCCGTACCTCCAGGGATTTGGCTTTGAAGCTCTTGTACTCATTTAATGGGTGTTTCATCTTGTGCAAAATACAAATATCTAAACTTTCTTTACCGAATGTTGCATCAGTATTTCTGTCTACTTCAGGCCTTGAGTGGTGCTTGTGGTGATTCTAGGTCTTTTCAAAGATTGCTGCTGAGTAGGCTGAGTAATTGGCTTCTTCCTGATTTGATTATTGTAGTCCACATTTACGGAATACGGTCGTTCTTTATTTTGCATATTTCAGATATGAAATTGCAAAATTCCTGATTGGCGGAAATGGTACGATATGCTTTACAGCTGACTGATCTCGCGCTTCATTTCTCCTGGAGCCCATACGGTAATTTGCGAGCTATCGGTATCATTCCTGACGACTAGTCGAAGAATACCAGTTTGCTGGTTTTTTTCTTGACAAACTGGATCTCTGTGAGAATGTTGTGCAAGTCATATAGCCGCTTAGAATCTTTGTTCATCAGTTTAGGAAATTTATCCAATTTCTGTTTGAATGAAGCCTCTAACATCTCAGGTGCGCCGTATAATTTTATTATCTAGACGTGTCCAAGTTACTTTAAACCAAAAGACGGGTTATGAACACTACACACTTGTATGCTTTCAGCATATTTGGACGATTCTGGTAATAACCATTTAACCATTAACGGTAGTTCTTTTTTTCAGAAACGCATTTTTCTCTCAATCGTAGCTAAGAAGTTTGATTTCTAGCCCAAATAAATCCCTGTGTTGTCCTTAAACTTTGTAAGCCCGGTAGATAGGGCCTCCATCTGTAGCAGTAACTTCAATCGTTACATCCTGAGTTTGTTCACCACTTGTTCTTCTTTGAACAGATTTCTATCAGAAAATGCGCATTGTTGATTGAAATGATACATACTTGTGAATTGCAAATTCAAAAACATTTAAAGATACATGAAAGGTTTAAGAGTCCAATATGACAAAAAATCAAATGAGCCCACAGTAAATAAGTATATACCTATATTGGATTAGTTGCCATTTATTTGTCAATATTTCACATTTTTACCCCCTTTTTAGCTCATTTGCCTATGCCAATGTGAGCATGGCGTCCATCGTCCGTCGTTATCTTTTCATTCAAAGCTTTTCTCCTCTGAAACCACTTCACCAATTAGAACAAAACTTGGTCACAAAAGTCCTTCGGTGTTTTCCTTCACAAATTGTGTCTGGCTTGTCCGCACCTCATCTAAGGTGGTTGCCAGTTGTAAACATATTTAAACGTAGGGACCCTAAGGGAAATGAATTGAAAGATCTTCTTTTCTGAAAATACAGAGCCAATTGGAACCAAACTTGTTCACGATAGTCCTTTGTTGTCCTCTTCAAAGTTTGTGATTTTTTTGTTCGTACCTCATACAAGACGGCTGCCAGCAGTTTTAACATATGACCCTATGAAAATACATTCAAATATCTTCTCCTCTAAAACCACTTAGCCAATTGGAACAAATCGTGGTCACAAGGGACCTTATGTGGTCTTCTTTAGAGTTTGTGATTTTTATGTTCATACCTTATCCAAGATGGCTGCCAGCGCGGAACATAGTTTATCATTGGACCCTGAACGGCTGAAGCAGATTCAACCAAACTTTACAAGAATGATGTATGGTCTTTTACAAAGATTGCTCATTTCGTACCGATAAAAAAAACAAAAACAAAAACAAAACATGGCCAACAGCACTGAACATGGTTTAACATTGGACCCTATGGGAAAATCACATTTTTATCTTCACCTCTGAAACCACTGAAGCAAATTCAAAGAAACTTTACAGGAATGATGTAAGGGAGGTCCTTTGCAACCATTGCTCATTTTGTTCCGATCCAATAAAAAAAAGGCTGCCAGCACAGAACATAGTTTAACATTGGACCCTGTAAGAAAATCACATTTTCATGTTCTCCTCTGAAACGACTGAAGGAAATTCAATCAAACTTTACAGGAATGATGTTCTCTATGTCCTTTCCAATGATTGCTAAATTTGCTTAAATCCGACAAAAACATGGCCAGCAGCGCGAAACCTAGGTTTAATATTGGAACCCATGGGAAGGTCACATTTTAATCGTCTCCTCTGAAACTGCTGAAGCAAATTAAACCAAACTTTACAGGAATGATTTGTGTAAATTACTTGACAAAATTGCGCATCTAGTTACAATTGAATAGAAAACATGGATGCCAGCAGGGAACATGGTTTAAAATTGGACCCTATGGGAAAATCACATTTTCATCTTCTCCTCTGAAACCAGTGAAGCAAATTCAACCCCAATTTACAGGAATGGTGTACGTAAGGTCCTGTACATAAATTGCTCATTTCATTTCGATCCGACCAAAAACATGGCCACCAGTGCAGTTCGTCGTTCGAATACTCCTTATTTTCTGCCGCATTTTCTCTGGCCTTTTTTTTTGTCTTTTGGGGATCGGAGAAATAGCCGCCGACACAATCATGAACCAGGAGCCCACTCCTTGCACAATTCAGACATAAGATTTATTGACGAAAAATTGCACTTAATAGTCAAAAGTTCAAAATTCCAAATCCGTGTCGCTCATAATTCGTAGACAAGACGACTAGTTAATTTGTCCGGTCTTTAATCTAAAAAGTTATATAACTATTCGAGCCAATAATCATGGCTCCCAACTTTTCATACACTATGACGAATAAAAAATGACGAGATTTCAGTTTTCCTCTATTTTGAGGAAAGCCTTAAATTTTTGCGAACAATCCGGGCAGTATAAAACACATTCATTAGAATACTTGGAGCTACAGAAGCAAAGCGAGTCGGTTTCAATGACGAGACCATAAAGAAATGGGGAGGCTGGTCATCAGATGCTTTCAAAAAGTATTTTGGCCTTGATTTATAGATTTCCTTATTTAAATTCTTATCGCCCTGTTCCCCAATTTCTGTATTATAGGCACACGAAATATATGGATAATTGGTTCATCCATTGTGTACTGAGAAACCGATAATAGCATTTGACTTGATAGAAGGTATCAGTTAGAGTTTTTACTATCTTCAAGTGGTCTAGAACTTAGACGTTTGTAATTCTGCAGGAAGTTCAAATATAAGATAATTCGATATTGTAATTATTTTTCAGATAAAATTGCACAAAACGGTGCTGACATTAACATTTTTGTGATAGCAGTAAGAGATACTCAAAAATTACATTTCTCAAGCATTTGAACAAGTAGATTATGTAGGCGTTACCTGCACTGGGGTCAAAGTGCGTATCGAGAATTTCCTGATTTACGTGAATGGCATTTAATTTCTATAGATGCGACTCGATTAAATGCCTTTTTGGCGTCAATGTGCACCTTTTTGCAGTCAATTTGTTATTGACGCCAATCAGGCATTTAATCGAGTCGCATTTATAGAAATTAAATGTCATTCACGTAAAAAAGGAAATTCTCGATACGCACTTCGGCCCCAGTGACCTGTCACTTAGGCAAAAATTGAATATACATAGACTTAATGCAATTTTATACAAGTTCTCAAGAATTCTGATCTGAAGCCTGTGTTCTGCAAGAAGTTGGTAATGGCCTATTTCAAATTTTACATACTGTAGCCCTATAAAACATCAAAAACAGTATCTTTGGATTTAAAAAACAGGAATAGAATCATACAGAAATCTACCCTGCGCAAATTCCATTTAAGTAGAAAGAATTCAAATCGGAGGTCGACCTAAATTTATAGGATGTGTGGAACAGAAACTCACTATGACTTATACAATTGGTATAACAAAACAAACGATGTAAGAAAATCCATATTTTAAGAATACAGATTTACAAATTTGGCGGCCATTTTGGCTATATCGCTGACTTTTTGTAGTGAACAACCTAAAGACTATTTTGGCCAAGTTTGATTCGAACTGCCTCAAGAGTTTCAGAGGAAAAGATACTTTAATTTTAAAATTATGTTCCTTCTGGCAGCCATCTTAGATATAGCGCAGACCTGAAATACCCTTTTTGTAGGTGCCCAACTTAAGAATATTGTGACTCTGCAGTTTCAGAGAAGAAAATCGTTAAAATCAATGTGTTTTACCTTGGGGTCTTATGTTATTACTGTTCCTCGTTGGCGGCAACTTGGATATAGCACTGACATGAAAAAAACAAGACCAAAAACATGTCTTGACCTGCGTCACCGTCACTAGGTTCAACTGAGAAAATGTTTTTTTTTTTTCACATATATAACAGAATGCCATGTATACATGTAGGTTTGCCAATTCAAACAAGAATTCATTTGCCTTATTACCAAAACATTTAGTCTTCAAATGCAAGTTATTATTAAGTTCAACCCTATTACTGTAACAAACAAAAATAAAGGGCTACGCCGAGCGCAGCATGATACGACCGAAGCATGTCGACCACGCAAATTTGAACAAGTGTAAACTAAAATGAATGTGGACACAGTAATTTGC
>MJUU01030186.1:3150-14152 GCA_002080025.1 Modiolus philippinarum
TAGAGTGCTTAAATTCAATCGACTATAGTTATGCTGACAGAATTTGTAATTGAAAAACCAAGATGTACCCAATATACACACCCCAGAAACAGATTCACTAAATACATGAATTCAAGAATAAAATATTATTTCTTCTGAGCAGTTTTGTACTCTTATCACAAGATATGATTCAAACTAAATTACATCATAAAAATGCTATTTTGAATTTTTGTAACATTTACTAGAAAAATAAAAAATTCTTTTAGATTTGCAATGGGAAAATGTACCCAACGGGCAGCCGTTGGGTACATTTAACTTTCTAAAAACCGGATTTTTCTACAGAAAGCAGGTTTAAAGCTATACATGGAAACTACTGTAAATCTAGTTACCATCGATATCATGTGACGATTAATGTATCAGATTAGTCCTACATGTAATGACAGAAAAAAAACGCACAGTCACATTTTGACATACGTTGAGGATGGCCTGCTAGTGTGTTACAGCGAACATTCGTTCCTCTGTAATGATGACTTTGAAGCATTTGCTATTGTATAACCAAAACTACACACCTTCTGTGCCAGACCCACCTTCTCTGCTACCCTAGATCTATCACAGTTATCATCTTTTCTTTGAAGCATCAGCCACATGGGCCACAAATTTTGCTGCTTTTCCACCATGCTGAACTGTTCCCTGAATTTTCACATTTTACCCCCGTATATTCAAACGAGGATACTAACAGGACAAACTTGAGCACACTCGATCATTTCTCGATCTTCTCCCGACCAGGTTTAGTTAATCAAACACAAATCGGGCAATAATCTGGCTCAATCTGACAAAGTCTGGTTGGTCAAATGAGGGTGGAGCATAAGTCGTACGTGAATCGTAAAGAGATCGAGAATGGTCGAGTGGTAGTCGTGTTAAATCGGATAAAGGTCGAGTAGACGTCGTGAGCTAGCTCGATCAATGAATTTTATGACATTGATCGGGATAAAACAGCATGGTCGTGTTGATCGAGTTGGTCTGATCGGCGGTGTAAACCTAGCATAAGAACAGTCTCAAGACGATGATTAGGACATATCTTAGGACTGTCGTAAGTTTTGTCTTGTAGTGTTTCATGAAACTTTACTTAGGAATGTTTTGGGTATGACATGTCTTAGGATATATATATTTTTTTTTTAATTTTGTCTGAACTTGAAATATTCTCTAAAGTTTTATTAAACTGTTGTTTCTATCGACATTAAATCAATATTTGTTTTCGAAAATATTTGACATCGGAAAAATTCAAGAAAAGAAGATTGAAAATAATATTGATATAATGTCATAACGTAAGAATAAATGTAAACAAGTAAAGATAGTCGAGTAGACCTTTTTTATATAGTGATTAGTATTTATGAACAACTTTTATATACATGTAGTCCTTTTGATTTAAAGTTTACATGTACATATGAAAAACATTTGAAGACTAATTTCAATATGAGTTTTGTACAAATGTATATCATTCAGTAATGGTATGATAATTAGACCATTCTTGCAACTGATGAGTCTTATTTGGTAATACACACCATTCTTTACAGATAGATTTGACTTACAGTTTTACAGCTAATTCGCTACTCCTCTTTTACAACAAAACACATACATGTTGAATTCTAATGATTTCTTTTAGAACAAAAAAAAAAAAAAAAACACACACACACAGAGCACGTTCACTATTCTCTATCTCAAACTTACAGTTTTTACATATTTCAGTTTACTTTTTAATATTCAAGATTTTCGTGTAATGACCCCATTATAACTATGTAAAATTTCGCCGAAAAAATATATAATAGTGAAAGGCATTTCGAAATGAAAAACTTCAACTTTTTCCGAAACTACTGCGTTTTATTTTCCTTTTATAACACCGACATGCGATCATTTCGAGATGACCTTACACGGGACACTGTTATGCAATATACAGTTATGTGTCACAGATCGTCTAATCATATAAACCTTATAGTTGAACTTTTGTTTGGGACAGTCTATATACACTTATAGAAAATAAACAACAATAAACAGGTAAGTCTTTTCATGTTTTGTGTTATATCTAAAATGGGGGAGGGGGCTCTCTATAATTGAAGATCCTGATAATTCATTGAAGTTTTTGGCCTTACCCAAATCATTTAACAGTAAATATGTAACCATAGCCGGTTTGAAATCGATATCCTGTCTACTCTATATATTATGCACGAATAGATAATGATAAGTTTGATACGGTTTGAGAATACTACATGCCTGTGAATCAAAAAAAAAATCTGCATCAGTTTACTACTTTATCGGTAATTTGTACGAGTTTCCTTTGATCTCACGGCGCAAATATTTTTCAGTATTTGCTACTGCCTGAATACAAAATCAAAGTACAGAGTACTGTTATTCGGTTTTCCCTGTTTAGTCGAAAAAAGAATGTTATACTCTTTTGTCAGCTAAATAAAAGGTATCTAAAAGAAAATACAAAATATTCAAAGAAAATACAGAGAGAGAGAGAGAAAGAGAAAGAGAGAGAGGGACAATTTTGATGACAAACAGTGCATATACAATACGTATTTAACTGAATTATTTTGATTTGTCATCAGCCTGGGAATCTGTAAAACTGTAAAATATTCCCCACCAAAATCCGTAAGATATATTCAAATGACGTTCTTGATAACTGCTAGTCTGGTTAACTGGCGATTTGTCAACTCAGCTATGCTTACAAAATGACACGTGAAACAACGTCAGTTCATACGCGTTAAACACAATTTTCAACTATTTTTTTTGTTTCAAATCGAAAGTATCACGGATAACGAGGCCAGGAAGATTTGAAATACGAGTTCTTTTTTTTTGTTTATTAGATCAACAAATACCCCCTTCATATATGCATAAGAAACATCAGTAGGCATACAATTTTCAAGCATTTTGAAACTACATAATTGCTATGTCGTGAAAATCTCTCCACTCTTCCAAACGGTATAGTTCCTTTAATAGAGTGAAGTGGATAGAATAAGTGGGTAAGAATATTTATTTTTACTAATATAGATTATTTATTTACAAAAAGCTCAAGTCCTCCGTGAAAATCAAATGGCCGTTCCCAAAAACACCTGGACACTGTTTCACAGGACCATTTTGGGATTACATAAGTTCTGTGTATTTCGATAAATGAAAGGAGCGTTGTACAAGTGATGTTGTCGTGATATGTTACATAACTAAGTTTTGTGTTATAAGTGCATCTGTCCTGCTTATATCATTGATCCTTCCGCAGAAATATATTCCTGTGTTCTTTTCATTCCCGTTTTGCAGGATAGTCATATAAATACATTGTCCTCATAGATACATGTACAATGTCATATTAGGAAAGATATCGCCAAGTAAATGAACAATTTTGACGCCAAAAAATCATGTGAAGACATATTCGTACCCGGGATAATTTCAATTTCGACAGCTATATGAAGTTTTCCTGACGGAAAACCTCATAAAAATATTGGCAAAAAGTATCTTAGGCCACGCCTACTTTGTCAATCAGAATCAATGAAACAAAGAAATAAACATCTATAGAGTCTGACTTACCGGATCTACTAATCAATACTAGTCTATTTCACGATTTGTTGAAAATAAACATTCATTTCCAAAATTTGTTCTGTTTAATGATTTAGTTAATTACCGATAAAAAGAATAATAGAAGTTTTGTTTTTGATACAAGGGGCTCGTCCATTATTGTTCGCCAATATTTCTTGTATCAAAAACAAAACTTCCATTATTCTATATATATTGCCGAAATATATCATTCAGAATCACCCTTGACCACTGATTTGCATAGAATAACGAGATATCGTACTTAAGATTTGTCCTAGGACATGGATTTCTTTGTCCTACAATTAAGAGATAACTTAGAACACGTCTTAACTTTGAGAAACAGTTTATGACACGAAGCTGTCTTAGGACAGATCTCTGACATAAGTCTGTCTTAAGACACAAGTCGTGTCTTAAGACAGACTTATTTCAGAGATCTGTCCTAAGACAGCTTCGTGAAACAAGCCCCTGGCTTAAATACAAAAGCCTTTCTGCACTAAAACGTAGGCGAGGGGAAGTTCCATTATCCCCGGCGTATCGTCTTTACATTTCATAATTTACTTGCTTTTTGTGCCTGTAGTTTGAACAGCAATTTTGCTATAACCGACTTTGTTTTGTCAAAGACTTATACAACAAGGTTAGGTACAACCACTGTTATAATTGTAACTACCTACGATTCACGGAAGTCTCAATAATTTGACATTAGCACATGGTTACTGTTTCCAAATAGACCAGAAATTTACAAAACTGGAATTTCCATTGACAGTGTGACAGGTGTCACGAATGGAACAGATCGAGCATATCCTTCAAAAACACAGTGGTGAATCTGCAATTTTTTTTGTCTCATTTTTGTTTGTTTGTTTGTTTTTTCGACACCGTCAGTGCTAATGTTTAGTGGCGTATTTTTGTATATATACTCATGTTGCGTCAATTTGTGTTTCATCTGAATTGTCGTCGTTTTGGATTTTAGAGTTTAGGTTTTTTCCCTTTTCATCTCTGTACTTTAGTATTCGTATGCCGATGTATTTCAAAATAGGCCGCAATCGTTACAGATTTAAAGTGATATTGACAAAAGTAGTATGTTTTAAACGTTACAGATTCATTATTTACGAAATTTCAGCGAAGGATGAGAACACTTTACCATTTTGCAAAAGAGTCTGTTCTTTCAACTAGCAGGTCTTTGTATAGTCCAAATTAAGTCAAATATTTTGCTGCTTTCCTTAAATTGAGTCGGGAATACGTTGCAAAATAAGATTATTTAACTTTTATCCATGGGATGAACAAAGACAAACCAAAAACATCAAATTAAGACTGTATGATACTTAAAATTCAAAAATTACCGACGTTGCATAAAAACACAGTAAATTTCGTTATGCTGTATAGTCACGTGTTTCAAGGAGTAACCTTTATTACCTTTATTACATATAGAAAACAGGGGAGAATGTAATAGGCATTGGTTTATTGATTTATTATGTGGGTTTTTCTCTAGGTCAAGTACATTGTGTTTTGTGAATTTTTTGTACAATAAATCGCTCGATTGAGTATGATATTTTAAATATCCTTAGATTGGCTGGAAGTTTGTTGGTGAAGTCTACATAGTTAGAGGTTGTTAAGGGGAAGCTGCAGTAGATCCTCTGTGGGTCATTGGAAGGAACACCCTTTTTTGAACCGTCTCGGGGTATGAATTAATTTGCGGAATCAGTTCAGTTACTATAAGTGGAACTAAGGGCAACACCTTGGTTGGTACAAATGTAGGCCGTTTAATGATAAAACCCCTGACAGATTAAGTGAGTTGGGCAAATTGAACCATCAGAGTGAGAAGGGTGTCAGACAAGTTGCATAGACAACTTGAACTGGTACAACGTGATCGAGGACAAAGTGTATCTGATGTTCAAGTTGTCCAGTACAAATTCGACGCTACCGAGAATTCAGTTTTCGCACATTTCCATTTCGACGACTTCTTCCGTGCAGATCAAATCAAAACATTTGAAAATCTATCAGCCAAAATAGCGAATACAGAGTAATTATGAATAGGCTCTAAACTGTAAATTCATGGGCTCTAAACTGTAATTTCATTCCTGCAATTATCCATTTCGACATCCCTGATCAGTGTTGAGGAGAAAAAACTAATTACCAAAGTTACTGTGAATTTAATTTCTGTGTAATTTTACGCATTTAGACAACTTATGTCTTTTCATTGCAGATAAGATCAGACCACTTGAAAGACCATAAATAGAAACATATGTGAAAGCTGGTAGCGCACAAAACCCAACAGGATATAAATAGACATGCCAAAATTAGCTACGGACAGAGCAATACAAGAGAGAGATACATATATTTCAACAATATTTTCTTGAAATTTACATATGACAAGTTTCCAAATAAAATCTGTTTTCGGGCTAGCACCGAAGTAATGTCTACTGGGTTGGTTAATTTCCCCGGGGATTAACAATTCACAGCAAGCTGTCCAAAGGACATGTTGTACAAGGACAAATTGTCTCTGAACGTTTAAGTATCGAATGTGCAATTGTACAATATTTATTAATTGTATGAAAATAGTTATTTATTAGTCTTTATACAAAGGCGACCTAAGACAAACGTGATAATTCGTTGTGTCAATTTCAGTATTTTATGGATTTTTGTATCAAAGATATTGACAAGAAGTCTGCTTATATATTAAATGACCAGCTCGGATCCGAAATATTGACCGTAACAAATCAGTTATATTTTGTACATCTTGCATTTGATAATAATACACTTGCATTTAATTTTGTAATTATTGAGAATATTCACTATGCACTATGTTTTCACTATGGACGTCTTAGTGCCAGAAACTCTGAAACGAAAAAGAAAATACAGATATATACAATAATTTCTTATCAAACACAAACAAATAAGTAATTTGATTACAATTAGTTCAGTAAATATCATAACACAATAATAATAATTCACAATAAAGTTGCCATTTACAATTAATATTTTAGCCATATTGAAAGTCTGATGAGTCTTATATTTTGTCGTCACAGATTTTCGTTAGAATTAAAATTCAATTAAGAATATTCACTATGCAATATTTGATTTCAATGTACAACTAATGTACCCAACAGTTTTGAAATAGAACCACACTTAAAGTTCCTACGAGCCTTTAACCTTCAAATATATTAGATAAAGCATTTCAAGGGTAACAAAACAGTCTATCCTGTTCCACAAAATCGCTTAAAGCTAGGACTCTTCTTGAGGGATACTACATAATTAGATAATTATGAACTTTTTACACATGTACATATAATCAATAATGAACTACTGATGGGTAATTCTATATTTAAATAGCTTGAACAGTAGCATACATATATGGGTATTAAAAAAAAATCACTCAGATATGTTGGTATCACGAAACACAATACAAGAATTGAGTCGTTTAATTTTACCCTAAATTAAGCGTATGGAGATATTTTAGTACATAACATTTTATACGTATCCACCCAGCCATTTTTCCTGACTTTAAAGTGTTCATATAGAATCATGTGTCATTTTCCCGTAAAAAATCTTATTACTTGTAATATATTCTCTTTTTCCGTTGTCAATGCAGAATATGTGTTGATGCACTTTTATTTGAATTCCGAAGTATGTTCGTTATGTTCGTTAGAAACAATGGCAATAGAATACATATGGAACAAAGGATTCGTATTTACAAAAATCGAAAACTAACCTGTCGACTGGTTTGTTCATTAACTTAAATACATAGTACTAAATAAAACATAGAAAAAGACCTGACGACCTAGGGACCTGTCGACCTGTTGACTGGTTTGTTCATTAACCTAAATACAAGTACTAAATAAAACATATAAAAAGACCTAACGACCGAGGGACCCGTCGACCTGTCGACATAGACTTGTTTGTTCATTGACCTCAAAAGTGGTACTAAAAAGATGAAAAATACCTAGACTTATTAGATCATACACGCAATACATGGTACTATTTATTTTACGAAAATCGAATGAACCTAATCACTTCTTGCACATTATCAAAATTGATTTCTTTATGAAACCGAATCACTCCTTTAATAAATAGTAAAAATACACAGGAACTACAATTACGGATACTGTACTTGATCCAAACCAACGACATCGCCGAAACGAGAACACAGAAAACAATGACGTTAGATACCTACAAAGGACAGAAATAAAAATCAAAACATTCAAAACCAAGACATTCACAGTGTGAACTCCCATGCTTGTGAATTACAACAGCTGATCCGGAATTGTAAGCATGTCCTAATTTTTCAACAGCACCCGTCACACTGTGATTCAATCAAGGAAAATTTAAAGATCGGTATAGTCGAATATGGTGAAACGTGAATCTAGCTGAAAAGGTGTTCATTGGGGACACTGACACGTCATATCTTTCAATGATGTTATTGCGACGGACATTTAATTTCTTTGGGCATAGATTGACAAATCCCTGACTAAGCAGCTTTCGGGACAGTATTTTTGCTCTATTCAAAAAATCACTGTACAAACTACAAGCTTAACAGTGACGAATTAATTGTTAAATGTACACTCAAGTCTAGGTTGGTACATTTTGTATATTACTGCTAAGAAAGGAAAAGTCCACAAATTATAAGTTAAAATCATTGCGCTTGTCTTATAGCTTCGGTTTCAAAGTCCATCCTCGTCAATATAAAATGAACATTTTGTTTGCTTAAAAAAAAAAACGAACTTTTTTTGTTGTTAACATAACACAACTATGGTACATATTATTTCTTTGAATACATGCACAACTTAGTTTACTAATTCAACAGTTTGCTTAGCAGTTTTATAAAATCTTATACAAGGCCTTTGAAAAACCTACAAAAGTACATTTCCCGCCAAATTTTTGTCTTGTTATTTTAATCAAGTCCTACTTATTCAGATCTCTTTATGAAATTCTCATTACTTTCATTCAAAAGTGGCAACTACATTAAAATATATTGGGAGTTGTAAATTATAGTCAAAACCTACAAAATACATTTTAACATTTAAGGACACTCTTAGTTTTTTTATTTAATTAGCATACTGTTTGCAAAGTCTTTAAAAGACGATTATGGATATCATAAGCATCTGACGGTATTTAGAACATGGTTTCAAGTTATAATAGTTGTACTAGTGAAATATACCAACTTAAATGTCGTTTGATTCAATGATATGGTTTTACATTATCCATACCGTCTAATTCAATCGTCCCATTACCATCCAGGTCTACATATTTTAACCCACGAGAGAAATGTTCTTTAAGCTGTTCTTCGGTCATAAAGCCTGGGTTATGTTTACTAAAGAAAGTTGCGTAATCTTCAGCATCAATGGACCCATCACCTCCGATGTCTATTTGATTAAATGTCTCCTCTGTGAAATCAATACTGGTCCGTTTCGACATCATTGCCCTTTCCTTAAAAATGAAAAAAAAATGTGTTACATGTAAAAGTTTGAATATAAAATACCCTTTAATATATTAAACATTTTCATATAAAGCCTACTACTGGGAATAAGAATTCCTATTCTATAAAATAAATATGAACATGAAAAAATTGAAAAATTACATTGCTGTTTTATTTATATACAACTAAAAACTTGGATATACCATGTTTAGTTTATACTTATAAAGAACAAACACAAAATGCCAGAATACTGTTTGAAAGGGTAACCAATAAAGATTGATTACAATTAATGAGAGAAATGTCAGTATTGCTAATGCAACGTCCAATTTCATAGGTCAATGTCATGAAAATAAAAAAGTTATTTTCTCGATAAACTTTTCTTGCCCATTAATACACTACGACGTTAAATAGTGCAGTATATGGTGACGTAAAAATCAATGACAACATTGTTCAAAGTTCAAAGGACTTTATTTAGTTTGTGAGTGAGTCGGTCGAGTTTACACATCGAATTACTTTTATTCGTATAATATTAACGCATCAAGCCTTAAGGAACATTAGGAAATCAACGGTCCCTAAATCATAGCATGGTAGACAAAACAAAAATGAAGATAACAAAACAAACACGAGGAAATTAGAGAAAACGGAGAATGGACGACTTAATTCAAATTGAGGCAAATTGCAATTATTCTTATAATTTATTCCTTGGAAGAAAATTTTTTTAAATATAATTTTCGTGTCCAATGATGAAAACCTCTGCTGTGTAAGAGCTTGATACGTGTGACAAACAAGTAAAGGTGACATTCAAGAATCATTGTAACAATGCCAAAATTAGGTAAGAATTCGAACATAAACGAATCACTGACGGGATTTTGTACCCTATTCACCGTTACCTGTTCCTTCACTTGTTACAGCCTTTGATTTAGTTGAAATTATTATAACCGAAAGGGCCTAAAAGCAACGGTAAAATCAGGTAAGAGGCAGTTTTAAGGCACATGGCGAAGTTTTGGACCTCTGACCTGAATATACACTCTAGGGCTAACAGTTCATCAGCAAAGGCTTTAACCATAATGTACGAAAGTCCATCAATTAGTTTGTGACATGCACATTTGATTTCTTATCTCCTCCCTTTCTTTTGCGATTTGTTTTTCCATCTCGACTTATTTCATAACTATTTTCAAAATAAAACTTACATCAATATTTCGTTTCATGTGTTCTGCCAACAACGTCTGGTCAAATAACGGGTACGATAAACTTAGACAGATACATGCCATACACGAGAGTAGTATGAAAGTTTTCATCGTATCTGAAAATATTGAAGATTTACAGAAAATAACTTAACTGAAAAAAAGATAATCTGTAAGGCTTACCACATGTAATAATTCATTACTATAATACTTAAATAAAAGCCGGTTTACTAAGGGTCTCGATAGTGTAAGTTATAATTTGAAACAGTAATCTGACTTATTGTCCAGTTTTTGTATCAAGGGGTCTCAATGGGGTCCCATTTCTGAAAATTATTAATTTTTCTACACTTTCCCGTTTCACTTGTAGAGGACATTTAAAAAAGACTCTTAAAGCGGTCGCTTTTTTCCGGTTTCAGGGACTCAATCTCCAGTAGTTCTTTTAACAAAGTCCATAACTTATGTATCGACTTCTTTGGATTATTTCTCTTCTATTGTTATTCTTAGATATCACGAGGAAACAGTACCACGAACACAAATCTTTTTTGACGTACAATGTACCTACGTGATAGCTTATCAGACCCTTAAGGGAAACATATTCTGACATTTTTGTTTATATATATATATATATATATATAAGTTTTGCTGTTTTATTATCTTATTTTCTTTGCTTGTAGATCTGTTTTATTTGTTTGTTAGTTTGTTTGTTTGTTTGTTTGTTTGTTTGTTTGTTGTTTGTTTGTTTATTTTTTGTTTTGTTTTTGTTTCGTTGTCTTTTTTTGTTTTTGTTTGTTAAATTGTGATTGTTTTGTTTTTGTCACGGTTTTTCGTCTTTTTTTTGTGTGGGTGG
>MJUU01030186.1:14473-29025 GCA_002080025.1 Modiolus philippinarum
TTTTTGGGGTGCTCTTTTATACTTCTTTATTTCTACAGGTATTTCTTTTTAGCTCTGTTTTTGTGTTTCCTCGTTAGTTTATTTTTTGTTTTACTTTGTTTTTTGTTGTCGTGTTTTTTGTGTCATAGGTTCATGGTTGATCCAACAAAAGTGGAAAATGCTTGCATTAGTGTCTGTAGTACTAGTGCTTAAAGTTTGCATTTACAAATACAAAATACGCGAGAAAACTCAAAGACATAGATGAAAAATACAAATAAAAACAAAGACAAATCTAGAATAATGTGATCAAAGCACACTAAAATACCCACCCCCGCTCCTCCATTTAATTCCAGAATTCAAACTAATCCAGAAAAATGAAAAATCATATGATATCACATCAAATTTTTAAATAGTTGGTGCACAATTGCAATACATACTAAACGTTCTGTGAAAGTTTCATAGAATTCCACTGAATGATCTAGGGGGAGTTGTGGCCACAAAGTGTTTACTCTATGGCGGACGGACGGACGAACGAACGGACGGACGGACAGACGGACGGACGGAAAAACGAAAGGACACCATGATTACCATATACCGCCGGCTAAAGCGATTGTATAATAAGGACATGAGACAGCCACAAGGCACAGAAATAAAAAAAAAAAATCGGCATTCAGAACTAAGGCACTTATATTGTTAACTCCTATTAAAAACGGGAGTGACATCAAATGCACTGAAAGGGTCATTTCAGATAGTATAAGGTCAAAGTTACAATGAGAAACATCGGTCGGTGATCTCCCTGTATCAAGTTAATTATATATGGTTCAAGTGGAGATAATTTTAATTTAAACACCAAAAGAAGCTATTGATATGCTTATTAAAATTATCTCTACTTTGAACCCGCATAACTAATTTGGTACAGGGAGATAACCGACCGATGTTTCTCATAACAAGTAAGCACCGTACTTCGTTTTTATTGAGACATTCCTAATTGTAGACAATACTTGCAAGGAAAATGCTCATATAAAAGAGGGAAAAAATCCCTGATCTTGAACACGTAAAATGTACATTATAGGTTCGTTTCATGCGTCTTTCAATTGGTTTTCTGTGATATAAATTCCCGTCACTACCAACAGACAAAGAAGTCGCGAGCCTCTGCCTTGACAACAAAGGAAAGCTGAAAAAGATACTCGAGAAAACATAATAAAAAAATTAACTTACATCTTTGTCGCTTGCTTCAATTGGGTCTATGTTGAGTCTAACAATGTACGATCTACACATTAACTTTTTAAATTACTGAACATTTTTAAACGGCGGAAATGATAATGGAATATATTACTAACATTATTTTGCAGATCCAAATTAGATAATAACTATCAAACAATTTTAATAAGCCAACATTAAGTATTTTATGCTTGATATCTACTGCAATAATGTTCGTTTAGCATTTGACCTGCAATTTGTAGAATATCAAAATGGCAGGAAATTGAAGTAATGAAAATGGGAATATCCATATTTTTGAATGTTTTAGACCCGCACGTAGTTTTTTGGCTCCAGGATAAATAAATGAATCATTTATAACCTTCTCTGCATTCGTCACGTTTTTGGTGAAGATGTCTAGCCATAGTGGCAGATGGACATAAAATACAAGTTGTGATTATTGCAGGTATACTATCCTAGGATCAAGTTTTGAAAAACATTGAGAAAATCTTGTACTTTGCAAACATCCCCGATATAAAGTGCATTTTAGGTTCTAAACCACAATGTAAGAGATAACAGAAAAAAAAATTAATCAATTTGAGCACATTATCCTCAGTGATGACCAACTGCTGTAATTAAGGAGGTTCGCTCCTTATGTTATGGGATATCTGTCAGATTTTCGGAATCCTCTGGTTTTGTCAATTTAAAAGCAATATAATTTTTTGCCCATGGACCCCCGTATTTTTTCTCATAATTTCATTTTATACATCTTCATGAACATTCAGAGAAAATTTTATCAGATTTATTCTGTCACATTCATTTCTGATCAAACCTGGCTAATGTTAATCCTATGAAAAATCCGAGGAGTTCAGTTTCCCGCCAAATTTTCAATCACTGAAATCTCAAAAACATGACCATCGACCTATCAATTTTTTTCACTTAAATTACTTCTTTTTTAATTTTTTAACAAAAAATCACATATATTTGAAATCCCATTTATTTTCAAATGGAGTAGCGAGCCCCCTTAAGTATAAAGTATCTTAGGTATAGCTAAATGAGTGAAATTTAGAAAATATGCTAATTAAAATTGATAAATAAAGAAAAGAACATTGGTCAGAAACAACAAGGAATTTAACAATCCTATGTTTTATGACACTACCCCTACTCTTAGTAGTACAACATTTATTGTTGATTGCAGGGAAACATCCCTTTTTGATTTCAGATAAATGACCCGTCTCGGGGTATAAATAAAGTTGCAGCGTCAATTCAGTTTCTATAAGCGGAAAAAGACAATGCCTCTGTCAGTATATCGTTTATTTAATGATAAAACCCTTGACAGGTGAGTGAGTTGTACAAATTAAACCATCAGAGTCCGACCAGCGTCACCTAAAGCAAGTAACGAGGACAAGTTAAATTGACAATTACTTGAACTGGTACAACGGGATCGAAGACAAAGTGTTCCTCTTGTACAAGTCGATAAGGACAACTCCAAATCTACCAAGAATTCTGTTCTGCATATGGCCATTTCAACAACTTATTTTCTTTAGTTCCGGTCAAAATGAGATCAAACCATTAGAAAGACCATAAACAGATACATGTGTATGTTTGAAAGCTAAAAGTGAACAAAGTACCAACAATATCTATTTGATTAAGAAAGCCAAAATCAGCAAAGGACATAGCAATGCAAGAGACAGATAGTCCTAAGATTTAATAAAAATTCTTTAAATTCAGATATTGCAACTTTCCAAATAAAATCTGTTTTCGGGCCAACACCGAAGTAATGGCTGTTCGGTTGGTGACTTCCCTCGGGTACTTTCATTTCGCAGCAAGCTGTCCAAGGACAAGTTGTATAATGGTAAATTGTATCTGAACGTTCAAGTAATGTACAATGTATTTTTACATGTAAATATTTATAAATCGTATAATAATATATGGTTATTGATTAGTTTTTATATACATATAGTTCTATGTGTCATTTTCATTATTTTATTGATTAAATGAACAGCTCGGATACGGGAATATTACACCTGACGAACCAACATTATATTTTTTACATCTTGCAAGCTACAAGAACATGATAGAAATCATTTACACTTGTAAATTTAAAGAGATTCGATTCATCACATATTCATACTTTATTCGTTGGGTTCTCTCAAAAATTACTTCTAAATTCTGTTTTTTCATATTTCCCACAAGATGAAGTAGTAGACCTTGCTCTTCCTCCAGGGTTTTCTATTTAGCAAAACATTACGTTTGACCAGTTCTTGTTCTATTTTTAATGGTACTATTGCAGTAACTGATTCTTCGTGATTTTAGATATTTGGTATATCAACTTAGCAGTGCAATTTGTTCTCAAAATTTGGTTGTTCAGGCCAGGAATGACAATGATCGCCAGGAATGATTATTTTAACGTTGTTGCTTTACAGGAGTTAATTGTGCTAACACAATCGATATTTGTAGGTGTGATTTTTGTATACAGTTTAATAGGTTAAGTGAGTTTGTTTCATTCTGTGAACCTTAATTGAATATGTATTTTCGGAGTTTATGGAGATAGCAAAAAGCCAAGTCTTGAATTTTTAACCTTATTAAAAGGTTTTGTCCATAGTGTTGTCTTTGATTTCGATAAGAAAGTTTGAAGCATATACATTTTTTGTACCTTTCTGAAAATTTTAAAGGAATTTATCATATTTCACAGTTTCAATGTGGACTATTTGATTTTTAGTTTTTGCCTGTATTGGAATTAACTATTTAAACTATTGGAAATCACTTCTACAGGTAGAATAATACATGTATTTGTTTACCATACAGAGGAGGGTATTGGAAAATATGTGCAGTAAAGTCAGCAGTAAACATTCAAAATACAATAAATAACCGAACTAATATAATAAAAGGTAAATATCGTGTTTCAAGGAGTAACCTCTCATTAGCAGCATTAGAATCAAACAATACGGAAAGCCATAATTCAAAAGTATTAAAAAAAGAAGTTCTCATTACTAAACATTTTTGAAAAAAGATGCAAAATCCAGTACCAAGGACATCCATTTCTGTAAAATCAATAAGCTTCCTCATTAACATTAAAGTTCAACTAAAATAAACCAAAATGAGACACCACACTTCGAGCATATTGTCAAATCAAGATGATATTTCTTCAACACTTTTAAATGTAACAGAAAGCCGTCAATGCATACATTGAAAAACAACGAGTGCTACTTTATCCCCTTTAGATACGGGACTTTTGAATCGTGTTCACTCCGGAAACAAATATATTTTTATACGTAAAAAATCAATACACCAAAACATTGAATGGGAATCACTAGTTAAGGGGGTTCGCTACTCCATTTAAAAATAAATAGGATTTCAAATAAACATGATTTTATGTTAGACAATTAAAAAAGAAACAATTTAAGTGAAAAAGACTGATAGGTTGATGATCTAGTTTTTGAGTTTTAAATGATTGAAAATTTGGCGGGAAACCGAACTCTTCTGATTTTTCATAACAAGGATTGACAATGAATGAATGTGACAGAATAAATAGAATCAAATGAACTTTTTACAGAATGCTCACAAAGATGTATAAAATGAAATTATGGAAAAAAATAAGGGGGGTCTATGGGCAAAAATTATAATACTTTTAAACTGATTCCGAAAATCTGACAAAAATCCCAAAACATGAGGAGCGAACCTCCTTAAATAAAAATATATGTTGCGAGACAGCTTAATGTCATATAAATTAGACAGAATAAGAAGGTTTATATATCTGTCGTGCATGGAGAACAACTAAATAAAAATATGAAATAAAACTAAAATCTAAAAAATATATGTACAAGAAAGAAAAGGCCAACATTTTCGGAGTTAACTCCTTTTGCGAGGGTGAAAAAAGAAGAGCAGGACATCAACGTGGACCAGAGACACGTCTCACTTCTGTTGTCTCCAACTAAAACACTGTTATAATGATTACGTCCTTGTTTTCTGTCAATTTTATTCAACAATTGTATCTATCTGGAATCAGTTTTACTCAGATCTCGTAACTCTTGTTCCGTTTTGAGTTGATACTCTTGATAAGCATCTCAATGAAGGTGTTAGGGATTATATTACCAAACAAACTAATTACGTGTTACATGAGCTGTTACTAAATGCATGTCTAAAAATACAATAAAAGGTAATGAAGACAAATTATTAGTACAGCAGTTAAATTTGTAGACTGACCTTATGTCTGCCAGCCACACTGGTCAAGCTAACTATAAAATGACTGTAACACTGTTGAGCTAAGGGTGATTTATATTTAATCGATTTGAAGCGCTTCAGGTTAATTATTTTTCGTCAATCAAATTTTAGTAAAAAGAATTGTCATATAGGAAGAATTGTACATGTAAATGCACTTCAATTTCACAAAAAGTTTTGTTTTCTATGTGGTATATATACTTTTTAAAATTGTTTCCAGTTTAATTTTAATTAAATATCTAGTTAAAATAGGCATTTCTCATCCCCGATTTTATGGAAATGTTGTTTAAAAATGTCAGAAACTGATAAATAATCCAGTAAACTGGGACGTAACTTGCTTTATGTAATAGTGGATATCGACGAGATATTCTGAACAAATCCGTTAAATTGGCTTTGGATTCCAGTGACCTGAACACTTTACATATATATTGGTCTCTCACTGATACTGCCGATGTCTACTGAAATACATGACGGATCTTTAACAAACCCTTCGGGAGTTTTGAGTTTGATTTTTCTTCCGTAGTGCGACAGTGCTTTACCAGCAGACTAGGTTCTTTGAGCCAGCCGGCAGTTAAGGGGCGAGCACTCTTTGACCTATCTTTCTAAATTACGTTTTGTCATATGCTTTTCTTTTCCAAGTTTGAGTTAGTAGTCTACCTGTTTGGGGTTTTATTGTTTATTATTCTATATGGAAAAGGGATATCCCGAGTTCCTATGATTATTTATGTTTGTCTCTTGTTTTCATAATTGTTTTTCTAGTGTACAAATGTAATTCGCTTTTAAATTGTGGCAAGTGATTGTAATTCCCGGCCATTGTAGGTGTTTACTGTTTTCCTGTTTTTGTAATATTATGTATATTTCTAACATCGAGATTTCAATTTTAAAGTTCGAGGTGTACCGAGAACTTTAATATATGAAAAATTAACTATCAAAATGTGAGAAATTATCGTAAAAAAACGGAAAACAATGTTAGAGATTTTTTCTTTATTTTGTTCTCAATTTTTTTTTAAGTAAAGCGATCTCCGTAGTCTCCAGTCTCAAATATGTCGCCATTTTGTTGCTATCATGGCCGCTATGTGTATTATTGCACCTTTCATTGAAAAGGGTGTTGAGTGTAATATTTTTTAGAAAAATTTCATATTATCAATAAATTGGAGTTACATGTATCTTAGTCATAAAAAACATGTCGCAAGACAATGATGCAGGTGTTAATTTCATCAACATCCGGTTCCAAAATTTCTAGAAACTGACACGAGATATTTACATGATTTACCAATCGCCAACTGAGATCATGTTTCCAAACATGTTGATTATCAATTTAATCTAACATCATTTGGGAAGTATTTATTTTCAACAAGAATTAGAGAAATATATATTTCAATAGGTTTAGAAATCCAGTATTCTTTCTTACTGGTATCCGAGGCGATAGTTTTCGCCTTCAATTGCACGAGAGTTCCTATCTCGAAAGTCCCATATTGTTTAATGAATATTTGTGATCCATTCTAGTAAGCGGCACTCTTTTTTTCTATGGGTTTATAGTTTTGCCTTTAACATGTTTCACTACCTCAAACATGATGTGCTACTGCCTATTTCATTGGAAAGTATGTCTTTTTGAATTCAAAATGTTCTTAAATATAATGATGTCTGAGTCTTTCGGTTTCTTAACTGACTCAGAGTAGCAAGTTGTTTGAAAGAAATATCGGGGAGGGGATTCTGACCATAGTTCCTGGTTTCTAAAAGTGGTGTATTACCACGTCTACCACGTCATGTTGACTGGAATTGTCATTGCTTTTAGTCAACAGTTAAAGAGATATATTTAGTAGAACTTCCATCTTGTATATTGAAGTCGAATCAAATTAAAGACACAACAAAAAGCCCTATTTCTCGAAAGTGACAAAAATTTAAAACGTAATTTTAAATTTCCCATTGTAAATTTTCCATTCCTAAGAAATGACCTTCCTTACCTGAAATTCGACTAAAATTTATAATCGACTATTACGACAAACTAGACAAATGTCCCAGTACGACTATTTATAGCACTTCTTCATGGATATGTCAAAGGAAGCCTTAACTGGTATTGAGCCGTAGAAATAATTTTTAACAAAACTGCCATTACCAAAGTTCTATTGTAATAATCACAAGTCGATTTATCAGGCTACCAACTTATAATCAACAATAAACAATGTAAGAATATGGAATAAATGCAAAAGGGACAAAAGTGTCTACAAGTAAATGATAGAACCAAGCAACAAGGGGCCCTCAGCAATGAACTTTGCTCATTCATCAAGACCGCCCTAGCACCGGTTTGAGGGGAGTATTTAACTTGTCCCAAGTATTGAGTAAACTCATCTTTAATATCGGACTTTAACTAATTTTGACACATTTTAATGTAGACATGCCACCAAAGGATGGGATAAACATTCAAAGAAGATATAAACATGCAAAGAAAATAGTTACTCTGTCAACGCAAGTGGTCTTAATCTTTCTTTTTTGTTTAGATTTCTTTGAGAATTAAGAAATGGACTTATATTTAACTACATCGAGCCTCATAAGAAACTTTGGACAGTTCACTTCTTAACTTTCATGTTCCAAAAAAAAAGAAGAAAAATGACATCTCATCAGTCATCTTTTTCTTCTATCAGACTTTAAAAAACTCGACATAATTCGATGTTCTTCAGCAACACTTGCAAAGAAAATATATAGGGACTTCTATTAATGCTTATTGTTTACCGTTCATATAAAATAGTTATCAGATAGATTTTGTCTTGTTATCTAAGCCATACAAATTACATGTCTGGACCTGCGTCACCGTCAATCATGTTCAATTGAGAAAGTGTTTTTCTTCCAAACTACTTAACTTAAATGTCATGTAAAATTTTGAAAATTCAAACAAGTATCCTTTTACCTTATTACCGAAACATTCTTCCAATAGAAGTTATTATTGAGATACAAGTACTATACTATTAATTTCCAACCTGTTACTGAAATTGACAAAAAAGGAAAACAAAATAAATGTACAGAGTTGAACAAAGAATAAAATGAAAACAGTCCATTTAACTTTAGCAAAGTTGAAAACTATACCTGAGTTTCAGGTTAACACATACATTGTATCTTTATGAGAAACTATGTCAAAGTAATCCAAAAACTCAAGAATAGCTGCCAACGATCAGTGTGTTCAGAACTGTGCAACGTCTATGGACACAAACTGAGAACGCATGTTAATGTATAATGAAATATGGGACCATGTGCAATAATTGATAAATTTGGCATTTTTAAATCAAAACTGGTCTAAAGGAAATGTTCACATCATCAATGTATTCAAACAACAGTGCAAACTTTCAGAGGTATTTAGTCAAGGATGTGAATGTTTCAGATTACACAAACCAGGTACTGAAACAACGGCAGAAGAACACCGAAGGAACAAAGGAGTGAAATTTAAAAAAGACACGGCCAAATCGAGAACACAGAAAACAATGACGTTAGACACATAAAACAATGACGTTAGACAGATACAAAGCACAGTAACAGAAATTACAACATTCAAAACAAAGGCACTCACGGTGTGAACTCCAGTGAAACTGAGAGTGACATCAGGTGCTCCGGAAGAATAAGCATGTCCTGCTCTGTTAACAGCACCCGTCACACCGAAATGTTAAAATGCATATATTCCACATTTTGAATTCAAATCTAACTAGAAGGGATCTTAAATGTGTCCAAAATAACTGTACAAAGTTTCAAAGGCATTAGGTATAAGGTGTCAGAGTTTTAGATTACACAAACCCGTAATGTTGAAATTTAATGAAAAAATTACTACGTTCAACAATGGATGCATTCGACATTTTTCATTCAAACCTGCCAAAAAAAATTAACATCTTCAATGTCTCCAAAACAACTGTGCAAAGTTTTAGAAGTATTGAGTGAAAGGTTTTAGAGTTTCAGATTAAACAAACTTGGTACCCCCAAAGCGTGACGGACGGACGGAAGAAAACAAAATGTATTGTGAACATCTACAATATATACAGAAGAATTCCTCTAAGTTTGGTTTAACGGTTTAGGAGGAGATGCGGATAATTTTTAGATTTTTTATTTTTTGTCATTTAGTAGTTTTTGGAAGGCGATCAAGATAACAATAAAAACAAAAAAGTTTCTAAGAGCATATGCTTTGGTTTTTCTTTGCACTCGAGAAACTTAAATGTAGAAATGGTTATATGGAGACCCGAAAAAAAACTTTAATATGGGTATGTTAATTTCGCTTAAACTGGTGCTAGGGGCCGTCTTGAAGTTACTTTGAGGTATGTGCAAAGCTCATTACTGAAGGTCTGGTGGTGACTTCAAGATGAAAAATAATAAAAACGCTATTCCATTGCTTATTTTTACAACGAAGTATAGAGAATTCATCTTATGTGCGTTTACTCCATATCCTTTCAATATTAATGTGAAAGGGTTGTTTGCATTGTGTGAACTTAGCATGAAGTTTTGAATTAGATTTTTCTCCCGTAGTGCGACAGTGTTTTACCAGCAAACAAGGCTCCTTGAGCTTACCGGCAGTTAAGCGGCAAACCCTCTTTGTCCCATCTTTTTAAATAATGTTTTCTCTTATTCTTTCCTTCTCAAGATTGTGGTCTTTGAGTTAGAAGTCTACCTGTTATGGGTTTAACTTGTATGTTTATTATACTATGGGGAAACTTGATGTTTGGGTACCCATAAACCGGCTAAACCCTACCGATAGCTCTCGCTAGTGCCTGTACCAAGTCCGGCTCTCCTGAGTTTATATCGTTGTCTATGTTTACAAAAACAGGATAACACCTACTATGGCCGGGAACTACAGCCACATGTCACAATTTATAAGCGAACTGCACTAGAAAAACAATAATGAAAACAAGAGACAAACATAAATAACGATAGGAACTCGGGATAGCTGGACTTGGTACCGGCACTAGCAAAAGCCAGTGGTAGGTTAAACTGGTTTATGTTTGTCTTTTGTCATTTAATTGATTTTCTTGTGCAGTTCCCGGGTAGATTGTGATTGCAATGATCGGTCATTGTAAGTGTTTCCTGTTATCTTTTCTACATTAATTGGAGTGATTTTTTGTCACAAATACTTTTATATTGTATTCGTATTTATTGCGAATATTGCGAATATTCACACTGTAATATGTTATTTCAATTCTTTAATTCTGTTAAATGACTCGATTTCACTGCTGGTGACCTGGAGGTCTAATTGCCAGAAACTCTGAAACAAAACAAAAAACAAAAATAATAGATATGGGTTCCTATCATACACCGTTTTATATGTATGTATCGTCTAAAAACATCGACAATTTCATATTTTCATATTTTCCTCAGGATAAGCATGCCAATCTGCTTTTATACAGGTCTCGAAAAATAAATCATATGCGTGTAAAGTCAAGATCCAACTGAGTTAGAATTTAAGGATATAAGTAATAAAATCGAGGATATAACATGATCTCTAACTCAGTTGGGCCTTAACTTTAGACGCATATATAACTTATGTAATAACGTTGTTGTATTGTTCTTGCATTTGGGTGTTATCGCTTATATCCAACAAATTTGATACATTGTTTATCGAATGATCCCGTTAAGTGAAAATATAGAAATTTGCATCAATCCAGAATTTAAAATTTTCCCTTTCTATAAGTGTAAATCAGAGCACACAATACATCGAAAAAAATTAGGAACATACTCTATAGGCATATTCAATCCGATATTGTTAGAACAATACATGTTCACAACGACGTTACCACATAGTTACGCATAGTTACGTTTAACGTCTTGACAAGTCCGATGATAGGATGAAAGCGCTAGACTAAAAAAATTGTGTTTATTTTATTATTATTCTCTTTTGAATTATATACTGCTGTACATAACTGAACATTCATTTAAATATATATATATACTATAGTTTCTTATCAAATATAAACAAATGAGTAATTTCTTACAATTAGGTCAGTAAACATTTTGAGGTGGAAACGATATTTCACAATAAAAGTGCCATGCGCAAATTGTGAGCCTTATCAGACGATAAATTGCAATCTTTATGAAAAACATGATGGTTTTGAATTTCTAATCGCTAACTTCCCAGTTTTGAGTAGCCATATACACAGGGGCCGGTAACATACGATATTGATAGACCGGGTCCCATAGATATGTATACATATCTATGGGACCCGGTCTATCAATATCGTATGTTACCGGCCCCTGTGGCCATATACCCACATCTCCAGCTTTTTCAGCTCATTTGCGATTGTCGTGTATGTAATGTGTACGTTGATTTCGTCAAAAATGTGAAATTACTTTCTGAGCAGCTATAATGTACTTGGCCAGAGTTATGTTCAATCACTGTTAGGCAATTTTTGTCATTTCAAAAGTTTTATCCTCGTCATCACAAACTGACTTATCGTTACAATGTTCCTGTATCACAAATTAAGATGAACATATTTCAATATGTAAGTAGTCCTTTAATCCTTATAGTGCCATGTATTTTTAATGTATGATTTTGGAGCATGCTTCGGTATTCATTTGGAAATTTATTTGACGTCTGAGGTATTTGATATTTCGTGATGTCATATATCATAAATTGACGAAAGAATTCAAATTCCATGTACAAATAATGTACCCAGAACGTGACGTAAAGTTCTCACGAAACTTTAACCTTTACATATATCAATTTAAACATTCAAAGGTTAACAAAGCAGTGTATCCAGTTCGACCAAAATCGTTTAAAGCTAAGACCCTGCGTCAGGGGTACCGGGGAATCAAACATAATGTTTCGCACATAAAATCAATATTAACCTACTAAAGGGGATTTTACTAAAATTTTCCTGTGATTTCAAAGTTTGAGCAGCAGTATTTATATTGGGATTGTAGAAAATTTACTTAGATATAACAGAGAACAAAGACTGAGTCGTTCAATACTTACCTTAAAAAGGGACTATGAATAAATTTTGAATACATGGTATTAAACGTATCAATTTTAACGATTCTAATGTATACAAAAATCAGTTTTAAAACTGAATCACATTGCCTTTATTTCCTTCTGAAAATAACCTTCGTTTGCAAATAAAATATAATTTTTATATTGTCTTTTTCTTTATCGGTGCAAAAAAAGATTGTGCTGATGCACTTTTAAAAACAAATCGACATAGGATTGTAAAGTTCGAAAGAAAATGAACATTTTGCTTGTTTTATGATAAAAAATCAAACTTTTTTGTTGTTTAACCAACACAATGGCAGTACATTTCATTCATTTTCTTTGAATGAAATACATAAGGGCTAAGGGAATCTGAGTGTCAGATTTCAGAGGCATTCGATATTCTCGGGTTTTATCTCTTCTAATACGATTAAATATTTTTGTACTCGGATCATATTTCCTTGGTTATAGGTAACTTAAAATGCATGAAATAGACAATGCACACAATTTGCTCAACTTCTGATTATATTTTCCATGCAATATAAGTAATATAAACACCTTATGGATATTGAAGGAAAATTCCAGAGAGAACAGTTTCCCCGCCAAAATTTGGACATCTTATATATCAAATATTCTTACATGGATTTTAAAATTTTGCAAATTCGAGTGTCTTTCTCAAAGCAAAGCTTTTCAAATCAACAGGCAAGAGTTTTCATTCTAATATAAACTTTCTGACACACGTACTCCCTTAAGCCCGTCCCTGGGAGAGTTATATCCAGTACTTGTCATCTTTTTTTTTCAACTACTGTATTCTTTGGTTTCAAAATGCAGTATAAACAAATGAATGAAGTGTTCCTACATTTAATGAGTTTATTTAAAATTTATATTTCTTTTAGTAATCGAACATAAATTGTGAAACTCCTTTTGTAATAGCAGTTTTCCCAGCAGTTTTCTTTTAGAATGTATGGCTATATACTGAAAACTAACTTATTTTCGCGGCTACTTTATTTCGCGTTTTCTCCCTCCTTGTGAAGCTCGCGGAGATTAATTTTCGCGATTTTCTATTTCTGCTAGTGCTTTTATATAAGGATATGAACTATTTTCGCGATATTTTCACGAAATAATGTTGGTTTACAGTATAACACAAAAAGTTATTCGCTTTAGCTGTTTTGTTTTGCTGATAGGTATTTTGATTGTGAGTTCGTTTACTATATCTTTGGAATTGTAAATTATAATGAAATAGAAAAAAGAAGGGAAACGGGGAATGTGTCAAAGAGACAACGACCCAAAGGGGAGTAATAACAACTTAAACCCACCATAAAATCTTCAATGAACGATGAGGAAACCCCAGACCCAACGACAGGTCGGAGTCGGCCTCTAAATAAGGATTAATCAAATTCAGCGAAATAAACATCATCCTAGACTCCTATAGTTTCATGTAAAATGTATTAAACCTGGGCACACTAGATCCTTTAGCGACTTTTTTGCTTAGTTTATAAAGGTTAATGTGAAATTCATAATCATCTCATGGTGTTAATAGCATGGTTTCAAGTTACTAGTATACTAGAGAAATATAACTACTTTATATCGTTTGATTCAATATGTCTCTACATTATCCGTACCTTCTAATTCAATAGTTCCATTACCGTTAAGGTCCTCAGAACTTAAGCCGTACACAAATTCCTGTTTCAGCTCTTCTTTGGACTTATAGCTTAGTTTACTAAAGAAATTTGCATAATCTTCAGCATCAATGGACCCATCACCACCGATGTCTATTTGATTAAATGTCTCCTCTGTGAAAGAAATACCGCGTTTCGACATCATGGCCCTTTTCTTAAAAGTAAAAAAAGAACATTGTGTTATACGTAAAAGTTTAAATATCAAATATCCTTAAATGTATTATACATTTCCATAAAAGCCTACTACTCGGGATAAAAATTCTGATGGGGTAAAATACATATTGACATGAAAAAATCTTTGAAAATATAACATTGCTGTTTTATTTATATACTTAGTAAAACTTTGGTATATCAAGTATTGTTTATGCTCAGATACTGTGTGACAGGATAAACAATGAAAATTAAGAAACATCAGTTATTGACGAATATTGACGCAACAAGTCTTAGAGAATATATATGGAATATAGGACATTTTGTTTTTGATACGGACTTTATCACGGCCAGTATCAAATGAGCCCGCTAGGGCGAGCTTGATGCGTTACGCC
>MJUU01030188.1:12979-39398 GCA_002080025.1 Modiolus philippinarum
CGGTTTTGAAGTCGCAACATCAATATCTATTTGGAAACCAAATTTCATTGAAATCAGACAATGTTGAATTTTCCCGCCCTTTTTTGGCGGCCATTTTGAAAATGGAGGTCAACAAACTATTTTCAACACCAGTTTTGAATTCGCCACAGCATGGCAAACATTTCATCATTTTACACTTAACCTTCATCTTCTATAGTTATGGAAATAAAAGACAAAAAATACAAAAATTAAAATATTCGGTGAAAAAAGGGCAATTACTCCTACAAGGGGTTTTGGATTTTCTTCAAAATTTCAGGGTGGGTAGATCTTGATATGCTGAACATTTTTGCATTTTATAATTGACCTCTATCTGTTATAGTTTTTCAAATAAAAAATAAAACAAAATAAATTAAAATTTTGAAAATTTTACGGAAAAAGGGCAATAACTCCAAGACGGGTTTTCAGATTTTCTTCAAAATTACAGGGCGGGTATATCTTGCCATGGTGATCATTTTTACCCATGTCAGATTTTTGATATCTGTAACGGTTGTCGAGTTATTTGCAAAATACAGCAATTTACCCCCATGTTCTAGTAACAGCAGCCATGTTGTTTGATAATCGGACTAATCGAACACAATTTTGAAACTGCATACCCTGGTGATGATTCAGGCCAAGTTTGGTTACAATTGGCCCTGCAGTTTCAGAGGAGAAGATTTTTGAAATTGTTGACGGACGGACGGACGACGGACGACGGACGGACGGACGACGGACGCAAAGTGATGGCAAAAGCTCACTTGGCCTTTTAGGCCAGGTGAGCAAAAAATGAATGTATTTAATGAGCTTTTGTTTGGAAAATTCTTTTTTCCATTTTTCTTTGTGAAAATGCTCAAAATTAAAAGCTAAATAGTTAATTGTAGATTTTATCAATTAAAAGAAGTGAGAACCGAACCGTAACTCTTAAAGTAGAATTGTCCGTTATAGGACTATAAATCTATAAATACCCCTTGCGTGGGCATGTTTCAGTCTGCATTAATTTCACAAAGTAAGGGCTGTAATAGGAGGCGATGAGAAAAAAAAGCCGGATAATAAAATTGTTGAACCAGCTCCGAAGTTCAACTGTCTGTAATATCTGGTAAAAATATGAAATCATAAAATGCAACCAAAATAAAAGGTGAATATGTAAAAAAAAAACATCCATCTAAATTTCAGAACTTTTGGCTGAAACCTTTAAGAGGAGTTGGTTGCAAAAATAAGCACCATGCCTATAAAAAATTGTTTTAAATGAATAAGTAAATTTAACTGTAAACATCCAGGCATTTCTTATAAGTAAAACCCGAAGGAGCCGTGCATTTGTATAGTAAACACACAGTAAAATTTCAGATGTTTTGATTAAAAACTGTGAGGGGAGTTGATTAAACAAAATGGGTACCCTTCCTGTAAAATTTTGTCGAAACAATGTTCGACTAGCCCAGAAAAAAAATATATAAAAGTGCAACCAAAATAGGAGGTATACATATTCAATGCATACAAAAACATTCTGCTAAATTTCAGACCTATTAGTTGATGAGAGGGAGTTCATTAAACAAAATGTGTACCTTGCACATTAAATAGTGCCTGGAAATGACTAAGTTCAACTATCTGAAAATTCTAAAAAAAAATATTAAATTCTACCAAAAAGGAGGTGCTCATGTGCAATGTATATAAAAACACTGTACAAAGTTTCAGACTCTGTGATTAAAAAAAAAAACTTTGAGAGTAGTTGATTACTGTGCAAAGTTTCAGACTTTTATCCGAAAAACTGAGATGAATTGATTAAAAAAAAGGACACTCTGTCAATAGAATATTGTCTAAGTTCAACTATCTACAAAATTCAGAAAAATGTCTCCCCTGCAGTGTGGAGCTTTTAAAAAGATTCCCCTTTAGAGAGATGTATACTCCCTACATATTTCAATTATAGTGTACATGTTCTTGAGAGAATTTCTCATATCGATAAACTATCATATTTAGAATTTTTGGCATTCTTTTTTTTTGTAATTTCCAAAATTTAATGTTATTCTAACCACCTGTTTATAGTGGCAACATCCCACTGAAAATGCAAATTTTCTTGCGGTTGTCTCGATGATTGAACTGTGATTGTTTATATTTTGTGAGTGTCTTTTGTTAGTCTTTTCTTCAGGCAACGGTATTGATAGTTTTACTCTCAAATTTCAGAAAATTCCTGTCGGCACTTTTTTTTATTTGTACCACTTCTTGCAGAAGGTAGTATTTTCTATGGAATTGTGACCAAAATACCAGTTAACTTGAAATGATGGACAAAAATACAGTATTTGTCAAGTATCGGTGTCTTTAATCAATGGGGACTTCAAGATGAAGAACAATAAAAGTGTTGATCCAATGATAAATTCTACAATGTCTCATGTGCATTTACTCCATATCATTTCAATGTTTATTTCACTTTAAAAATGAATATTTACGTAATTATTAATAATATTATAAAAAAGTTTTATTAAGGGTTAGAGACTGCACCTCTAATAAACAAATAAAGGGATATGAAGTAAATGTACATGGGACGAAATGCCTATAAATACATGGTAAGATTAAGCAAATGGAACAACACTTTTATTGTTGTTCTTCATCTTGAAGTCACCATGAGGCCTTCAACAAAGGGCAAATTTTTTTTACACCTAGTCTAGATGTGAAAAAATCGTTAAGAAGATATCCCCACATATTTCATCTGTCATGGATGTTTATCCATTTATTAGTGTAAACAGTGTATAAATCTTAACTTAAACTTTCATTGAATTATAACCCTACATAAATTAGTTCATACTCAAATACTTTTTTGAATACTTTGTAACTGTAGTTCTTACATTTATAAAAGGCCTAACTGTATGGACCAAAATGTGTTTAAATTTAGAATTGAGGAAACTGAGGAATGGGTCGTATTTCAAATTAGGTCCATCCCATTGAATGAGGAACCCGTAGTTGCTAAGGATTCTGACATGTCTGACACTACCTTGGACAACATCTAATCTGCAGAGTATGATTCAGAAATTACGCCAAAAAGGTAGGCAGACTGTTAAAAACTCCTGACTGTGATAGAGACCCAGGCTCTTTGTACACCCTTCTTCAAAAGTTCTTTAACTGTTGATCTGAAAGCAAAAAAAAAATTAAATTAAATCTCGAATTATGATGCAAAAACGAGTGAGGTTGACAATAAGGAACGGACTAATGTTTATGATAAACAGTGCAGTACAACAAAATGCTATAGAGAGGATGTTGGAAATATATTTGTGCCATTAATGTACCTAAATAAAAGTGACAACAAAAGTCCGAAGAGATCAAAGGGAGAGACCAGTAAGGAAAAATATAGGACAGAATCAGGGAAACACAACCAAACACAGAACGTTTTTGGTAAGCCGTCATATTCCAGACTTGGAACGGGCATTTTATAAATAAAATAGTGGGTTCAACCAGGTCTAATGATGCATCAACCTCCAAATTTAGTGCTTGAAAATGCAACAGTAAAACAAAAGAGCAGAAGAAGATGCTACAAAAATATTCGATTTTGATTTAAAAGCACGATCAGCAATGGTTATTGAGAATCCTTTTAAAAATCATTGTAGATAAAAGATGGTCAAAGACTGGTGCAACCGATCCTTTTTATCTAAATATACCATATTATCATATTTCTGAAAATGGATAAACATGCCAAAATATAATTTGAAATTTTCAAAATGACATTTAGACAATTAATGTTGCAGCACAAATGAGATGCGTCCAAAACTTAAGAAACAGATTATTGCAAGCGGGCTCTATGCGAATTAGAACATGGGCAGACCTTATATTTTTCAATATTTTATACCGAGCGACAGCGAGGTATAAAATGAAGACATATACAAGGTCTGACCATGTTCTAATTCGCATAGGGCCAATTGCAATAATCTATTTCGATTCAAATATATTTAACAAGCGTTTTGAACATTCGAAGCGGCTCTTAGAGGGCAATATTTGGTTTGACACTACAATTAAAATATGTCGGAAAACTGCATGCAAACACACATATATGGTCATAGAGAAATCTAAATTCATTACTTTATTAAAAACAAGTTGCTCATAAGCTTATGAATTTATTCAAATAATCTTTTGTAAAAATAAAAAAATGCGGATATCTTAAAATCGAAGTGGGTATAAATGTGAACTGGTTGTATTTCTGATTTATATGACTGCTTAGTTATTTTATATTTGAAGCCAAGAAAAAAAGGAAAAGAAAAGGAATAAGAATCATATTTATAATTTTATAAAGTTAAAAATTATTTTTTTATATCTAATTTGTAGAGCATGATATGCAACATAGATAAGATTTCATAACAACAACACATTCGTTGCTAGGTTACGGTTATGTCAATTTCAGTTCCGAGTCTTAAATTCAATAACTGTTGTAAATTTCTATTATTGTCATTATCTGATGAAGCTTTTGGGTGATTCATTATTTAAAATTGTATTTACACATGGATATAGAGTGAATAAAACGTGAAACTGTACATTACAAATGTCCTTTTGTAAAAGACATACGCTTGTGCTAAAAAATATTGTTGGAATTAGTACATAGCTTTATCTCCAAAGCCAAAGAAGAGAGTCATATTAGAATATCAAATATAAATAAGGATGAACATTCATATATGCTAATCTGTCTCATTTATATTACTCCAATCTATAGTATTTTGAGATTTTAAATTTTAATTTTTAACCCATATTTGCTTTTAGATATACATGCCCCTGTCCAGATTTTGCACACTCTTTTTGCCCTAAAACAGCATTTTCATCCATTTATCATTTATTCACTACATCTTAAAGAAAAAACATTTCATGTCAACTAAAAAAAATGTCTAAGGTAAGCCTAGAGATATCATGCATATGTTTGTCAAAATACATCCTATCACCTCTTAACCACCTACTGTTCTGGGAATGCTGATTTTCGGTATTCAGCGCCCCATCTCAGACCACATTCACAAAAATAATTTTTACATTACATTCTTACCAAAAGTTATATCAAACAATGTTAAAAAAATCGCACCAACACGACATTATAGTTCATAGATTTCATATTCTACCTTTTTGAAAAGACGAGCAACTACACAATTATGACGTGACACCTTCAAAAAATGAGAGTAACAATTAAATGATGACCTTTGAACTTGGCCAAGAAACAACTCCTTTTAAAATTAACGCTGAAAATTATTTTTCAAACACTTTGAACTAAAAAAACAAAAAACAAAAAAAAACAACACTTTTTACCAAAAAGTGCACAACAGTTTTTGAAAAAAATACAGAAAAATTTTCGTAGACCGGGGCCATAGGGAAATAATTTTGATCTGTAGCCATCTTGCTGTATGTTGTTCTCGTCAATCTCCATTTGATCGCATTGATCTCGATTTTTGAGATTTTGTTAATGTACCTACGGATAGAAATAGAATTAGTACAAAAACTACCTATATTGGAAAGTAAATTAGCACTGATGGTAAGCACATAAAATCTCAGGATAAACTGTAAATGAAGAATTTCATTTTTTAGTATTCTGACATCGAAATGTTAATTTTGTCTTTAAGAAATTCAGACTGACAACAAAAATCAACTTTTGTAGAGATATAACCATATTGCTAGTACAGAAAGGACGCATTTATTGAATAATATTACGCATATAAGAATTAAATCCTTTGAAAAAAATAGTGGCAATCAGTGATTTGGCGCCTAATTTTGTTTACAAACCCGCCATATTGAAAAGTTGGTTATGGGTAATGGCAACAATGACATCACATGTTTATTTCCTGTTACACATTCTTTCATAGTGCCACAGTAAAGATTCTTCCATTATTCATTTTGATTAATTGAACATTGATTTTATAGTTTTAACTTTAATCCTTAGGGCAAACACAAATTGTGGAGATCATTCTGCTTTGCCTTGTAAGCCTTAGAAAAAACGGTTGCACCTGCTTGTCATGTTGAATACCTAAATTTAGACGATCAAAATACCTGAGAATAACAATAAAATCATGACGAAATTCTACTATTTTTAAAATTTACACTTTGTATTGTTCATTACTTATTTCGAATTTAGTTTCTCTTGTTTTATTTCACTAGCCTAAACCATGTTAAGAATATGTTTCCAGTTTACCCTAAAATATTCAACACAATAATACAAATGTACTTTTGAAATTATTCACATGGTTTTAAGGCGTCAGGAAAAAGTCTTAAACTGCCAGAAACGATTGTTGTTTTCACGATAGACACAACCATGTAGGTGTGGAAGACAACATGTCCTAATTAAATCACAATATGATCTCAGATTAAAAATTAAAAAAAAATAAGCAACATCCAAATATATACACAATGGAAGCATACAACGAAAATTTTGTATAAGAAATTGTTTTATAAATATCATGTAATTATAAGTTATGAATTAAGTAATGAAAAACCCGAATTCAAGTACAAGATTTAATTGCATTGGTATTTCGTTCCGATCTGACATCTCCCATTCTTTCACGAATCAATGATCCTTACCTTTGAAGATTGGAAACGTTCATTTGATAAGTAATTGATTCAAATCCTTACATTGTCATACATGTATATTTGTTCCTAAAGACACAATTTTCTTTATCAAATACCGAATGTCATGAAAATGCACCTGATAATCTATATTTCCGATAACATATACTATTAAAATAGATATATAACTTACTAAATGAACACGATTTAAGTGGCGTGATTGGTAAATTTTATACTTAAGCTTATAGGGTATATAAAAATATGACTTTATACCTGAAACTGAAACATGCTTGAACTCGTCATATTTGTGTAGTATATATGTAATTTGGGTGGAATTCAAGTTGAAATATACTGGATTGTTTTGTGTTTAAATTAAGGAGATAGTTGTCCTTTAAAATACATGAAATATGATAAGACCATTAGGTCTGTAAAACCCCCCCAAAAGGAACTTTTTAGACTTTTGAACATTGTTATTTCATTTAAGTCATTGAAAATGTTTGGATGTGATGATTATGCAATAACAAGATGTCGATCCTATGCAAATAATTTAATTGATGTAAGACAATTGTAAAATTGTGTATCCTTTGGTTTAATTTATCAATGAATTTTTTTCAAAAGTAGATATAACTGAAAATTTTGCACTTCAGTAAAAAGATATGATACTTGGTTTTTATGAGGGTTCGAAGAAGGGGTTGTTATTGTTAAATATTATTATTATAATTGCAAAATGGGCTAGTTGGAAATTGAGGTAGAAAATAAAATTCGAAAATATTAGTGTAAGTTTTTTTAGATATTAAGAGATTTTTTTGAAAGAATTAAAGGATAATCTTAATGTTGAACTGAAGATAAAGAATAAATCCAAACATAACATAGATAGTTATTTCAAAGATATATAAGTTATTATTGTTTCATAAATAATTTTGGTAGTGATTTTTAAAAGTATATTGAAAATTATGTAGTAGTAATTATTTTAATAATGTTAATTATTGTTATTATTTGTGTATGTTAAAGTGTATTTTATAACATGGACCTGAGCCTGGGCCATTGACAGAAATGTAACAGGCAAATTTAGAAATAAAGAAATAATAAAAAAATTCATGTAAGACTATGAACATGATTTCAGTCCTAGCATCTCAATTTTAAATTGAACTTGAAGCATGTTTAATTGCAGAGTAACTATATTGACCAAAGTGTGTTTTTATTTGGCAATCAATCATCATTAGCATTTCTTCAAACCTAGATTGCAGTTATTGTTGCCAGATTAAAAAATTGATGTCTTCATATCTACTTGAAAATTTTATAGCTGTTTTCAAAACCATGATACATATTGTCTGGTTGGTTTCACAGGGTGACCGTAGAATCATGCGTTTGACTCATCAGGCATTTTTGATAAGTAAGATATATTAGTAACTTAGCTTTCTTGTATTAAAATCTATCGGGTCTGCGAGGCGTATATTTCGAGGTACAAAAATAATTTTTGCCTTAAAATTAAAAATTTAAATCAACATAAAGCGAATATAAGTGGCTTTACGAATCTACTCAAAATTTATATCTTTACAAACGAAGTTCTTATATTGCTGCGGTCAAGCAAGTGGCAAAACTTTCAGTTAACCGAATTTAAGATTTACATCCCAAGCTGTCTACCTTTCATTGATTCACCGTCGTGCAAAGGCAACATTGTAAACTTTTGTCAGATTCTCACTTCTGATATATCTACAATGTAGACATTTTACATTGATGAATGTTACACATGGTGTAAGCTTATGGTGTTAATCTTGACTTCATTACAATACAACTTTTGCCACTTGGTTGACCTTAGCAATAAGACATATATATAAAAAAATAAAATCAAGGTTCATCCGTCAGTTGAAATTGAATTTTAATATGAAAGTGCATTTTTGTTTTCTTCTGTTTTATTTTACTTTTAGTTTTGCGTAGACAGTCGTACCTTTTTGCAAAGTCATCCCCTCTAAAAAGTATTTAAAAAAGAAGAAGAATTATCAACGAAATACCAATTTCAATATTTTCAAAATATATTGAAAGTAAACTTTATATAGGTATCTAAATAAGTGTAATAACAGAAAATTACTGAACAGCCTTGTCAGGTTTTGACAAATTCCATATTTTTTAGCATCATGTTTCATCATCATCATGTCTAGATAAAACAAAAATCCTTCAGATGGCCAAATGATGCATATTTGAAAATATTGTAAGATATAAAAAGTTAGATCAATATATTGTATTTGATATTTAGATCAATATATTGTATTTGATATTTAGATCAATATATTGTATTTGATATTTAGATCAATATATTGTATTTAATATATGTAAAATATAATTTTATTTGAATGCTATATTCTATTTCGTTATGTTTAAGTGCTAAAGTCTATGTAAATAAGATATGCTGTCCAGGAAATATCAACACAAAAATATTGCGTATACTTGTGTTGATAATTTCCAATTGCTGATGCTGCTGTGCCGTGTGTCACCTATTGGGTAAATGCATTTGCTTTCATTTTATGTAACTGAAAAAATTTATACTATAGTCCAGCATTACATTTTTTTGGGCAAAACAGATGAAGAAATTTTGACATGGTGGTTTTATGGATTTATTTATAAAGTACAAATATCTAAAACTTTAATTACCTTTAGGATCAATAATCCACTTTTGCTCAATAAAATGATAACAATTAATGTACTTTTTGAAAAGAAAAACAAAGAGTAATTTTACAGTGTAACTTCTCTTGCAAATACATTCGATCTTCGTCCTCAGTATTAGCCTTCACAGATATTTTTTTTAAATAGGATACGAGATCCAGTCTAAACATGTATAGTATAAGTGGTAAATGTAAGGATGTTTGGTTTTTTTCGTTGTTTCCGCTTGTCGATTTCCTTCCTTGCCTATTTTGGCAAATCTTCAATAAATGAGAAATATGATCTATATAAAGGCATACCAAAATAAAGTACATGTAATTTAATAAAAAAAAAAATACACGAAATGCAAAGCTCTGTCCTAAGCTGATTTTGGCTTTACATTTAGACCACATTGGGTATTTGTTCTCTATCAGCTTTTTAACATAATTGATTTTATGGTCTATCAACTGTTTAGATTTTATCTGCACTGAAGAGACATAAGTTGTCGAAATGTGCATATGCAGAAAATAAATTCACAGTAACTTCGGTATTTAGTTAAGTTCTGATATTTCCATGGAAAATGTGGATTTCACGACGGGTAACTTATTTATAGCAGAGACTTCTGATTCTTCCCGAGCACTTGCAGTTTTCCTGTTTGTTATGGTGATCGTGCAGTCTATAGTTTAAACAAAGTTTTCGTTCAGTTAATTCTTTTTGTACGACCCTAGATTTTAAAGTTGCATTATTGAACGTCTTAGGCAATAATGTAGGAATTGTCGGCGTCACTGGATACCATAACTTTGGTTCCAGTGGACGGATCAATATCAAATATATGTATGATGTTCTTTGGCATATGAAGAAGCTGTAATTCCAATATCCCGTTTCAGACAAAGGGGACAAATGTGGTCAAATTGTTCTTTTATATATCCGACTGCAGATCGAATCTTGAATGAACTCCTTATAAAAAATTAATAGGGCACCTAGTTATTAGATTATAGCTACCTTTTAGTATATCCAAGATAAAAGGCCAAAAAATTGTTTTATCTAGAACAGAAAATGTTATTTTTCGTCGAATTTTGACTAGGTTTGTGTCTTAAGATTTTCTTTTGTTGTTCATTTATTTGTGCTAGAGGCCATCTTGAACTAACTATGAGGTATGGGGAAAGCTCATTGTTGGAAGCCTCATGGTGACTTCAAGATAAACATTAAAAGCGTTGTTCCATTGCTTGCTTTTACCTTATGTTTGAAGAGACTTTTTATCATGTGCACTTACTCTATATCTTTTCACTGTTGACTCGGCAGAGAGTTGACGAGTTTTTTTTTGTAGCTCTGCCATATTTGAATTATAACGGACCAAAGACGGTTAGAATCATGCCTTTTAAGAAAGTCAAAATCACACTTTTTAAGAAATAACTATTTTATCCATTTTAATGCAAATAATATATGATTAACAGTAACCATCATTAAATATTTTGGCTCTAACATGTACTGGACCACATCAAGCAGTTATCAAAAGCTGTCAATGGTTAAAAATAAGGAGTATCTCCCTCATGCATAGCTCTGTCCTTCTGTCCTAGATCATATTGGTGATTTGTTCTCTATCAGCTTTCACATGTATTTGGGTTCATGGACTTCCAAATGTTTTGATGTTATCTTCACTTAAGAGACATAAGTTGTCGAAATGCGTCTATGTAGAAAATAAGTAATCAGTAACCTCGGTATTTTGTTATATATCAGTGAAGGTGTTACTTTCAAGTTTTTTTTTTGAGATTCAATTTATTTTCTTCCCTTAAAGCTTAAAAGCACCGTATATACAGATTCTAATAACAGTCAAACCTCCATAAGCCGAAGTCGAAGGAAATACTTTAAATTGTTCCAGTTGTCCAAGGTTTGAGACTTTCGAGTAGGGATAAGGGTATCATTTCATTGAGAGATAAAAACAGATGCATAGCTGTAGTAAAAAAAAAGATATACATATATATATATATACATTATAAAATTCATGCACTATAAAATACTATGACACGCAGATAATCAGTGAAAGGATATACCAAAGACATCGTATTTCATGTCAAAATATTAACACTCGGGAAAGTTTAATTCAAAAATGAGAGTAATAGTCACTTACATGTCTAATTCGAAATTTCGAATTCCGTTCAGGAAGCGTTAAATATCTAGACTAGACTAAGAAAGAATTGTACCCCCTTTTGATATTCAAATGTTTCAAGTAAACTCAAGGAATAGTGGTAACAATTATATTACTGCATATTTTACTAACAAATTTCCTACTATTTCAGGAACAGGACTTAATTATTGAAATAGGAAAAACACGAGAAATCACTAGTTTGCGTAAGTATGACAAAGTGGTCAAAAAAAGCGTAAAACTTCTTTAAAACAATAATAAAAGTCAAATGTTCATTTTATTCACTTTTTATTACTTTTTTTTTACCTTTTTGGGGTCATTTAGGGCTTGCTATATGGTGTGAGGTTCTCACTGTGTTGAAGACCATATGGTGACCCCTAGATGTTTTGTTTTTGGTCGTTTTAACCTGGATATGGGATGTTGTCTCCTTGACATTTACCCCATTTCCTTTCTTTTCCATATTCTTAGTTTAAGGCAATGTTAAATATATTGATATCAATCAAAACTCGTCATAGAGTAAGCAGAAAACAAATGTCTTGACCATCAAATTCCTTATGTACTTATCTGACCCCTGATGCTTACAATCGTATATTCAAATGTCTTTAAAAAGAATACTACTATCAAACCAATAAATTACCCTGCTACCAAACCAACAAATTGCCATGAGGAATACATGGCCTTTGTTTAATACATAGCAGGAAAATAGAAAGAATGTGGAACCGAATGTTTTGATAATTATTTATGTTCTTCCAACAATAGTAAGAGGCATATATTGTTCGGTTCTGTCTGTCCGTCCGTCTCTTGATAGGATTAGCCGTAGGGTTAAGTTTTTCTGTCTGCTGTTATCATGAGACTTTATGTTTAAACACAGTAGGGTATAATTAAACAAAAATCATAATGAAACTTTGACCAGGCAACAAACTTAATACTTAACTGGTCACTAAAAAAGGGGGACATTATGCTTTTATCATTCAATTTTAGCAATTGCTGAGTTGCTCCCGGACACTGCCGCAATGGGAAGGTTTAACCCATATTTTTTTTCTCTTGAAATGCTTATTCCGAGTCAGGACTATTGCGATTGACAATTTTTCCGGTTGTTTAGCACCTGCTTTGTCTACTAGCCTGTTGGACTTTGGTTCTTCACAATTATCTTTGGTAATTTTGTTATAACCCAATTAACCTTACATAACTACTCAGAAGATTATGATTAGAGATAAACATAATAAAACTTTACCCATGCAGCCAACTTCAACCGTCACTCATCAAGGAAAAAGGGAAGAGTATGAGGTTTCCCTCAAAGTTAAGTTTCATTTTTGTAACAAATGTATACCATTATCATTAATCTTTATACAAATACATATAAGGGTTTGATTCAACAAAAACCATTATAAAAATTCATAAATGCATCAATTTCATGCTTCACTGAACAGGGAAAAAATGGGATAGTATTGGACTTAACAACTGAAAGATGAAGGCTGTTATCACATACTATGGTATAGTATTTAAAAAATCATATAGAAAATTTTACCCTGGTACCATTTCAGGCTTAACTGATCATGAATGTTGCAATTGGAGTTAACATATGTGTTATGGTATCATATTTATTTACTCCATATCCTTTTGTAAAATATTGACTGGTGATGAAATATAGCATTGCACAAAACAGTTGCGAGGTGAGACACTGTCACTGTGTTCGTTAGACACATAGTCTTGTTCACATATCATGAGAGTCCGAAAACTTGGTTTAATTCTGTTCTAAACTTAAAAAGTAATGCAATGCATATTAAATAATACTTGCGTTGCTGTAAATCTAGCTTCTTCATAAAGCCATAGTTTTTCTAGTTATCTTCATTATTTGTACAACTTAAGTGTCTTCAAAGCAGATCTAAAGAAAAGATAGAATATGCCTAGATTAATACATGCAATATTGGACACAATACTTAACGACGCAAGCAGCACAAGATTCTATAACGTACAACTGAACTATGCCGTGCAGATATTTATGTAAACAGTACCAATCGAGCGTGCATTCACAGCTGAGAACATCTGCTTTTATATTATTTTTCATATTTATATCATAGACGTAATCATATCTTCTAGAAATTCGCAATATTGTACTAGAATCAATATAAGTTGTAATATGCTTTATCATTTGAAAATTGGCTTTTGTATTATTTTACAGAACCAGTAAGATTTGAAAGGATTGAACGGAATGCACGTGCAAGGTGTCAGTTGGTCCGCGTGAGGACATTTTGTATGCCTTGCGAACATTTTGTGAATTGTACACAGTTCGAATGGAGATGCTTTGCATGTGGTGCATTTATTTTGGAAATTTTGAGTCTTGGAAAAACAATACCAATTGATTAATAAAAAAGATCCTTTGCAAATTGGTGTATTCTGATGTTAAAAGTTATGAAAGTACAAATATCGCTAAGAATTCATTCATACATTTATGTAGATAAATTTTAGTATGGCTTACAAAATACAATAAAAATATATGTAGTTGTTTCACTTTTTATTTTTTTAAAATTTGTATACTAGCAACTTTTCATGTATTTTGGCTCCAAATTCAATCAAGTCAATATATCTAGCATCACTAACCTTGTTCTATGGCCTTTGAAAATGATAACGTTTGTTGTCCTACAATGTACACAACAAAGACAAAACAAAAAATCACCTCTAAAAGGTAGGAAAGCTGATCGAAACTATTGGCCAGCAAAATTGTTGACATGGAAAAGCAGTACAGGTATTTAAAGGAATAAGAGGTTGTAGAGAGCCTATATTGCTAACCTTGTTCATAACCAGCACTTTTACTAGTTATATCAAATTCCTAACAGAACTTTAAAAGAAAACATTGAAAAGGAAGAAGTTTTTCTGCTGAATAAGCAATGAATTATTAGTTGTTGCAGTTTTCCAAGGAAGCAAGACTACTTTTTGAAAGACGAGTCTATTCAAGCTGACATAAAAATGCAAACTTACTTAACTGTACAAACTATGCAGAAATGCTCTTTTATCATTTATTATTTGAAATTTACTCTCCGTCCATTCTAAACTCGCCCTAATTTTTGGTAGACCTGTATAATCTATTGACGGCGACTTCCCTCTAGCCCGATCCTACAGATTTTATATTTCTCAACTGGTACGATTCGCACACGTTTGTTTTACTCTGGACGACTTCAAAAAACGTAACCTTACTATCATTTCCAAACTTTGGCAGCAACGTTACCGATTTCAAAAGTTGTTAAATGGATAAATCGAAGATATGAACATTTGATATCAAAATATAATGTCACTTGCAAACAGCTTATAACTAAGGGAATTTCACATCCTTGATTTTACGGAAATGTTGTTAAAAATGCCAGAAACTGATAAAAATCCAGAAAAACTGGGACGTTATTTACATTCTTTACGCAATAGGGAATATTGACAAGATATTCTGCACGTGTCCGTTAAATAGGCTTTGGGATCCAATGACCTGAGGGTTTTACAATAATACTGGTCTCTCACTGATACATGTACTGCCCTTGTCTACTGAATTACATGATGATTCTTTACCAAACCCATCCGGGTGTTCTTTAATTGATTTTTTTTCCGTAGTGCGACAGTGTTTTACCAGAAGACAAAGCTCATTGAGCTAGCCGGCAGTTTAGCGGCGAACACTCCTCGACCCATCTTTCAAAATTACGCCTTATCCGTATCCTTTTCCCTTTCGAGATTGTGGTCATGGAGTTAGTAATCTACCTGTTTTTGGTTTTATTCATTCGTATGTTCATTATACTATAGAGAAACGAGACACAGAAAGGGGAGGTTTGGGTACCCATAAAACCGTTTAACCCTACCGCTGGCTTTTGCTAATACCGGTACTAAGTCCGACTGTGCCGAGTTCCTATCGTTGTTTACGTTTGTCTTGTTTTTTTTTATTTTGGTTTTGTCTTGAGCAGTTCCTTGGTACATTTTGGCATGTTACTATATTTTTCGGCCAATGTAGGTGTTTCCTGTTTTTTCTTTATTCTATTTTGGTCATATGATAGAGATAATGTTTTATTGACCATTTTTCATATTAATCAGAAGATTAATAAAGTTAATCTGAGCCATGTTATGTCTTTCTTTGGTTTTTTCGATGTTGCCATTGTCCTTAGCTTATTCGTTTTTGACCGACGGTTCGGTTCTCACTTACTGCAAAAGGCATTAATTAAAAAAAGTATCCAAGAAGGTTTCTTTTTCTACTGATACATGTTCATCTAAATGATATTCGTTTTATGTTATTTTTAGGGTTAGGTTCGTTCACGATGTATGTGTTGGGGCGAGACCTTTCAACTTAGTCCGGCTATCCCGAGTTCCTATCGTTGTCTACGTTTGTCTTTTGTCTTTTTGATGTGTTTCTTGTGCATTTCCCTAGTAAATTGTGGCATGTGTTTGTAGTTTCCGACCATTGTAAGTATTTGTTTTCATGCTTCCACTATAGGGAAATAGAATAAGGAAAGGAGAGGTTTGGGTACCCATAAACCGGTTTAACCCTACCGGTACCTTTTGCTTGTGCCGGTACCAAGTCCGGCTGTCCCGAGTTTTTATCGTTATTTACGTTTGTCTCTGGCCTTTTATGTGTTTTTTTATGGCGGTTCCCCCGTGAATTGTGGCATGCAGTTGTAATTTCCAGCTGTTATAGGTGTTTACTGTTATCTTCACTTTATACCCCGCTACACGTAAAGGCGAGGTATTAGTTGATACCCTCAGTCTTGTGTCCGTCCGTCCGTCCCCCGAAGGTTTCCGACTGATAACTTTTTACCAAATAACACAGTCTTCAAACTTGGTATGGTGAATAAAAGTATATTGAGTAAGTGCACATGAGGCAAAGTCTCTATAATTACATGGTTAAAAACAAGCAAAGGAACATCGCCTTCATTGTTGTCATGTCAGTTGTTAACCACACAACTCAGGCCAAGTTTGATTTTGGGTTCAGAAGTCCAAGGTGTTTTGGAGTTATGCCCTTTTAAACTTTGAAATTTTGTGATTTTTTGTGTTTCCGACTGATAACTTGTGAACGAAAAAACATGCCGTCTTAAAACTTGGTGTGTAAGTTGTTTATCACAAAACTCAGACCAAGTACGAGTTTGAGTTCAGAGATTGAACGGGTTCTAGAGTTATGCTCCTTGAAACTTTGATTTTTTTTTCTTTCCGACTGATTACTTGTAAACAAAATAACATACCATCTTCAGACTTTGTATGGAAATTAATTACCATAATGCACAGACCAAGTTGAATTTTGGGTAGAGAGGTACACAGAATTCTGAAACGTGGCCGGGTATCATGTAATGCACCAAAACTATTTTGCAATTTCTTTTAGAAACCTGAGCTTTTTTCAAAATATATGCAATAGGTTAAACGGTTCAATGTGAAGAAAATGGGAAATTGGTTACTTTGTATCATTCGATATGAGTATCGACATGAATATACATCAACATTCCAAGAAAATTAAGCTGAATCACCCGTGATTTACTAATGACTTTGTTTGTAAATAAATAATTCTTTTCTTGAGATTTCGATTTTTGTAGTCTTCACTTCTCTTGTTCCTTCGCTATTCTACTGCCGTTGTCTCTAATTTTTGTCTGCGCATGTTACAAAAAGATGAATGAATAAGTAACTGCCTTTATATATCAACATGTCTTACAATCCTTTAACATAAAAAAAAACATGAAATAGAAAGACAATAGCTTTAAACACAATAATCTCCACTATAATTATGTTGAGATGGACCATATTATTTTTTTTTCCAAACACATCTCCATGTACAGGTGACATACCAAAACAAAAAAAAGGTATGTCTGTTAAGTGCAGATATTATTCAATACTTTGGGAGACCAATAATTAAGGGTTGATGGGCAACCAATAACCCGAAGGACCTTTAAACATGTATTGCTGTTGAAAAATGGTACCTGTATAAATGCATTTATATATATATATATGAAATATTCCTTACATGTGCTTATCTTTTAACGTTTATCCTTGTGACATGCATTATGAGTTTTCTTAAAACTGATGATTGCTAACCTCCACAGACGGTTATGTTTACTTTCCATCATAAATGATATCTGAAAGATATAAATATATCCGTTATGATAGTTTAAATAACAGACATATGATTGGTTCAAAATATAAAAATAAGTGGCATGAATGAGTTCGCAAAGTGACATTCGTTAGAAAAAAATTAGGTATAAGGAATTCCAAATTATTTAAACATATAAAATCATACTTTCGATTACTGTTTAAATTTAAGATTTTGTAATGTGTCATACAGTCTTCCAAACATTTAGATTTTATCTGCACTGATGAGACATGAGTTGTCGAAATGCGCATATGCAGAATCAAAATTCACAGCAACTTCGGTATTTAGTTATTTGGAACGTAATAGAGATTTAATCTTTCGGCAAGCTAGCGTAGATACTTCTTATATCGTCTAAACACCACTCGCTCCAAGTCACTTGCGTTTTTTATTTCCCTTACCCTCCTTTGAACCTGGGCTTTGAGAGCCGTCCATAAATTTCTATAATGTTTATAATAGGACTTGTGCGTGTCCTAGGCAAATTACAAGGTCAAGAAAACGAAAACGAAAATTATAATCATATGTCACAGTCAAAGTATTGATACGTGTCTCTTGCTCTCATTGCTTTGATTGCAAAGATACAATAGATTGGCAATTGAGAGCGATAGCCGATGTCACCCCAGGAAGCAAATTCGACAAATTCCACCTTGTTCGCAGCTGCTTAGAAAATCTACCTACATATCATTTTTTTTTGGTTAAAAGCCGACAAGGTTAAAATTTTGACGTATTTTTGCGGCCATCTTGGATATGGCCGCCGTTTTGAATTTTTTTCATGAAAAGCCCATCTTTTTATGCTGATCTAAGAACATGTCAAGTTTCATTTGATCACATCAAACCATCTCGATCAGACAAAATCATTGAAAGAAAAATAATAAAAGAGAGCGAATTCTTCAGGGACTTGTAAGAGATAAAAAAAATGTATCTCACAAAAAGATATATTGATGATGTTCTTTCCATCAACAGCCTCATCTTTGCTAATTGTATCCCATTAATCTTTGACAACCCCGCATCCATGACCAAAGGGATACATGGGTGTGGCGTTTCTAGGCATTTAGCAATGAATTCTGCTCAAACCGGTGCCAGTTTTTGAACTTACTATCAGGTATGAGTATAGCTCATTGTTGAAGGTCTCATTGTGACTTCAAGATGAAGAACAACGATAAAAGCATTGTTCCATTGCTTGGTTCAATCAAGTATTTGTAGATACTTATCTCATTTGCATTTACTCCATATCCTTCAATTGTTAATTTAGTACTGGAGTTTGTCTCACCTGCAGAGTTGAATCCGCAAAAAGATTCCCCGCGCAAGAAATATATACTCTATATATTTCAGTTATGGTGTCTTCGTTCTTGAGAGAATATATTAAATGAATACACTATCATACTTAAAAATTTCTGCATTTTATTTTTCTTTTAAATTCAAAAAGTTATTCTCACCTATCTTGTATGTTTATAGTGCCCTTATCTAATTGTTTTATTTTGCCATGTTTTCTTGCAATTAACTCGATCATTGCCCTGTGGGTGTTTATATGTTGTGCTTGTCTTCTATTAGTCTTGTCGTCGGGCAACAGATGAAAGCAATTATAACAGCACTTTGCCCGTAAATTTTTTGTGTGCTGACAACCACGCATCCATGACGAAAGGGATACATGAGTGTGGTTTTTCTCCATATTTAGCGATGATTTTAGATCAATCTGGTGCTAGAGACCTTCTTGAACTAACTATGAGGTGTTAGTAAAGCTCATTGTTGAAAGCTACATGGTGATACGATAAATGAGTTGTTCCATTGCTTGGTGTTATCATGTATTTGTGGAGACTTTTAATTATGATAATTTCGTCTCATACGACCATCATAGATACCAGTCCCTTGTGGAAAAATTTAAAGTTTCAGTCCGAAATCTGATTCACGATTCTTTTTTTTTACTTAGTACTGGGGTGATTTTTTTTTAAACTGCCTACGACGTTTTAATAGCAACTGCTGTTGAGATGCTACCAGACACTACCGCAATGGAAAGGGAGGTTCGGCGCACCATGATACCCATCTCTTTTGAAATGCCTGTACCAAGTCCGGATCATTGCGGCCAACAATTTATTCGGTGGTTCTGACCTGACTTGTCTTTTTATCTCATGAACCTCAGCTTTTGACATTTGTGCTTGGTAATTTTGTTATTACTCCGCTTGTACCTGAACTCACTCATCAGATGAATATATTTTTCTCTATTTCTCAGCAGCTGATTTAATGAATATGCGATTTTTTTTACTTAAATTTCCCCGAATGTGTTCCTGCTAGATTATTTTTTGCGTTGTACAATGTATACAAATTTTATTGGAGGAAATATTGAAAATAAGTTGTGTTATAATATTTCGTCACTCTCAAAAGGAAAATTCTGGTTTTCACATGCATGCTAAATCATCAAATTGGAGTTAAACCATTTTTATACCACTTCTATCTGAAGGAAAATTTATTTGATCTGATATCGTGTTTGACTTATGCTACATTATTAACATCAGTAATGTTAAACAAAATGCTGATAACATATTTAGGACTTTTTTTTGCAAAATTAGTAAAAACAAATTTAAAACTTTATTCGACCATAAAGTATAAGAAAATACTTGGGTTGGTAAAATCTGCAGCTTAAATTGTAATACTGTAAGGCAATATCAATTTTTGTGAAACTTTAAAGTGACAGTATGTTGTTAGAAAAGAGACAGAAGAATAGAACTCATACTTTCAATGTGAAAATATGGTTAACAGGAAACACATACAATGGCTGAAAATTATAATTACATGCCACAATCTGCGAGAGAATTACACAGGAAAACACGAATATGACAAAAGACAAACGAAAACAACGATAAGAACTCGGGACAGCCGGACTTGGTACCGGCACAAGCAAAAGCCAGGGTTGGTGTCAAACCGGTTTATGACTACCAACCCCCTTTATCAGTCCCGTTTCCCTATAGTTGAATAAACATACGAATAAAACAAAATACAGGTAGACGACTAACTCCAAGTTTATACTTAAACATCACCAAAGAAAAAGTCCAGGGAAGACAAAGAGCACATGAAAAAATACTTATAGTTATAATTGAGCTGATATGGTCTTCCAAACTTTTAGATTTTATCTGCACTGAAGTGAAAGTTGATGAAATTTTAAGATTTTTGATATCTGTAACGCTTTTTGAGTTATTTGCCAAAAACAAAGCAGTTTACCCCTATGTGCTATTTTTAGTAACGGCAGCCATGCTGTTTGGTCTTTTGACTCATCGGACACAATTTTGAAACAGGATACTGTGGTTATGATTCGACCAAGTATGGTAAAAATTGGTTCAGCAGTTTCAGAGGAGAAGATTTTTGAAAAAGTTTACGACGAACGGACCGACGGAAGACAGACGCCAAGTGACGGCAATAGCTCACCTCACCCAGTGGGTCAGGTGAGCTAAAAAGGACTTCACATACTAAAATGATTACATAATTTTAAAAAATATACAAAACATAATGAAAAAATCTTTATTTGAATCACCAAACACCACTTTAATCAAAGTGCAAAAAAATCAAGCCATTGATTAAAATAATTCGTATTACATAAACCTTTACAGAGAACCAGAAAATTTGAACGATTTACAATCAAATCATTTGACTCCAATGACTTAAAATTCGATGCATATGTCATAGATATATTAAAATACTGAACACTAGATGTTGGGTTTGAAAAGTTTTCAGATTTGCAGAACACTGAACAAATATCATAAGCACAACAAAATGTACATTATATGTGACTTGGAAAAAAGTTTTTGTTATTTAAATTTGAAATGGGATTTAACATTAGTAATATCAAAAAAAAAAATCTATCAGATGTCCTTATATATTTTGGATGTTCTTAGTTTTTTAAAATCCCTTCACACAAAAGATTTTGGTAAATTGCAATCGTTTCACAATCAATCTGAAGATGTTATCCTTTCAAGCTTTTTTCATGGAACAAGCATACACTTTCTCTTTCCGGCTGTTACCTTTAAGTGTTTACAATAAGGTTATTTATTTTTAAATATTTAAGTGCATCCTATCGTTGAAATTTGAAATAAGTTGATCACTGTTTTGTATGGTTCCATCCTGAAGCTTTTACGTAGCAACAGAACAGGAAAAGATCTGCAATGAGAGGTGCACAGTTTGTACCCATGGGAATTCCAATGACCTGTGATAGACGATGTTGCCGAAACGAACAAAAATGTTGTCTAACAAGATTTAGTACCTTAATCATGTCATCGCATGTCCAGGAACAATGATTTTTGTAAGTGATGTTAGAGAAGCATCCTTCTTTTTATTACAACAACTGAATTGTAGACCAGAAAATTTGAAAGACCATTTAATAAGTTGTACCAATTTCATTTAATCAATTTATGTGGATAGGTTGTATAAAGTGTAGGAAAATCATAACTGTCATAGCGATATGGTGACGTTGAACAGTCTCAGCTACTGGGGTAGTTCTTCTCGAAATTAGCATCACAGGTTATAGAAGAGTAATCGAAAAAATACTTCCAGTAGGTAGCTAATCTGTTCCAGCTATGACCGATCTACCAAAGTCTGCTTTACCAAGTTTGTTCTTGTCAAGTCTAATCTTAGCATGACCATTCCTAAAATTGCCACCAAACTGACTAATAGATAGTTATTTAGTATATATACGTAAAAGATTATCATACTGCGTGCTACGCGAGTGATGATAATTATATGTGTACAGTAACCTATCCACTAATTGTGGTCGCGGACGGGATGGATTTGAAGATTAATTGACGGGATGGGTTTTAAGGTTAAAAACCCCTACCCGAAATTAGGAGTACATTTGAAATTTGAGACCTTATTTATCCAAAGATACTTACAAATGGACCCAAATAAATCCAAAAGCACTGATCAATACATGTATCTATGAATAGTTTTATATGTTTTTAGTCAAATAACAATAAGTTTCGTTATTGTGGGCATTAATATTATATCTAATAAAGAAAAAGTCCCTTTTGTCATATATGTTTAGCTAAATTAGAAGTCGTTTCATTATTGCTGGGATGGATATAATATCGAATAAAAGAATCCCTTTTGTCCTATGTTTTCAGTCAAATTACAGAAAGTTTAATCATTGTGGGCATCAATAGTATATCTTATAAAGAAAAAAGTCCCTTTTGTCATATGTTTTTAGGCAAATTACAAAAAGTTTCATTATCGTGGGCATCAATTTTATATCTAATAAAGAAAAAAGTCCCTTTTGTCATATGTTTTTTAGTTAAATTAGAAGAAGTTTCATTATTTCGGGCATGGATATTATATCAAATAAAGAAAAAGTCCCTTTTGTCATATGTTTTAGTCAAATTACAGTAAGTTTCATTATTGCGACCATCGATATGATATTAAATACAGAAAAAGTCCCTTGTCATATGTTTTTAGTCTAATTACAAAAAGTGTAATTAGTGCAGGCCTCACAATTATATATAAAATGAAGAAAAAGTCTCTTTTGTCATATGTTTTTAGTCAAATTACAGTAAATTGCATTATTGCGGGCATCAGTATTATATCAAATAAAGAAAAAGTCCCGTTTGTCATATATTTTTAGTCAAATTTCAAGAAGTTTCATCATTGCAGGCATTAATATTGTATCAAATGTAGAAAAGGTCCCTTTTGTCATATGTTTTAGAAAAAGTACAGTAAGTGTCATTATTGCGGGCATCGATATTACATCGAATAAAGTAAAGTCCCTTTGTCATATGTTTTTTGTCAAATAACAAGAAAATTCATTATTTGAGGCACCCATTTGTCATATATATTTAGTCAATTATAGGAGGTTTCATTTTTCAGTATCGATATTATATAGATTAAAGAAATAGTCCTTTTTGTCTCATATTTTAGTCAAATTACAAGAAGTATCATCATTCCGGGCATCAATATTATAACTTATGAGAAAAGTCCCTTTTGTTATATGTGTTTAGTCTAATTACAAGAAACTTTATTATTAAGGGCATTGATAGTATATTGAATAAAGGAAAAGTCCCTTTTGTCAAATCTGTTTAGTCATATTACAGTTAGTTTCATTATTGCAGGCATCGATATTATATCGAATGAAAAAAAAAACTCCATTTTTTTCATATGTTTTCAGTCACTTTAGAGGAAATTTTATTATTGCAGGCAAAGATAGAAAAAGTCCGTTTGGTCATATGTTTTTAGTCAAATTACATGAAGTTTCATTATTGCAGACACAGATATAATATTGAATATTGAAAAAGTCCCTTGTATTATATATATTTAGTCAAATTCAAGAAATCATCATTATTGCGGGCATAGATATTATATCGAATATAGAAAAAGTTCCTTTTGTCATATGTTTAAAGACAAATTACAGGAATTTTCATTATTGAGTGTATAGATATTATATAAAGTATGGAAAATTCTCCTTTGTTATATCTTTTAAGTCAAATTAAAGGAAGTTTCATTATTGGGGGCATTGATATTATATATCGAATACAGAAAAAGTCTCTTTTGTCATATGTTCCAGACAAATTTCTTTCATTATATTGAACACAAATACAGATAGGCAGAATAATTACAGTTTCGGTTGCCGTAATTTATTTTATAATTATAAACCCATATAGTCCCCCTTTTATCAGATGTACGGTACAATTCGGTATAAAATTTTGCAACGTTAATCTGTCAATTAATGTTTGCCTTAATTCCGAGTGAAATCAATAGAAGTTTAGAATAACGAGCCACCCCTGAATCTGCTCTAAAGTTTGTAAATTATTTGTGTCGGAAATAAAAAAGAATATGTGTAATTTGTTCTATTTAAGTGAGCTAGCGGCTTTGAATGTCGAAAATTCTGGCTCATCTATAAATCGCTTAATTTGAACGATACGAAATTATGAAATTTTTATAAAAATTTTCAGGGCTCTCGCAAAAGCAGGACCAAGAGCGGGTTTGCTAAAGCTGTCATGGCTAGAATAGTAAGAGCAGTCATGGCTAGAACAGGTTAGAGCAGTCATGGCTAGAAAAGGTCAGACCAGTCATGGCTACAAAAGGTTAGACCAGTCATGGCTAGAACAGGTCATTACAGTCAGGGCTCTGACAAGAACGTTCAGGATTCTAGTTGTGACCGTGACTGGTCAGAGCGGTCAGGATTCTAGAGCAGACTTAGAGCAGTTCTATAGCAGACTTGATACATATACTTTTATGACTGCTCCAACTTAACTTCATGAGAGGTTATCTCTGCATCCCACTGTTATTGCAACTTTGTTTTCCCTACACCCGGAAAAGACCTACTCAATTTTATCTTCTCTAGATTGTGAGTTCAAATCCAACTTTGTAAACTCCTACACTCAGATAAAACACCCCATTTTTTAAACCCTTACACTCAAAGGGACCCAATTTAGCCTATCGTCTCTGAGTTTAGAGTTCACACCCATTTTTCTTTACCCCTACACAAAGAAAAGAAAACAAGCACTTCACCTCTGAGTTGTGAGTTCAGACCAAACTTTGTAAATCCCTACTCTCAGAGAAAAGACCCACTTAAGCCTATCACCTCTGAGTTATTTCACATCCCACTTTGTAAATCCCTAAACTCAGAAAAGACAAACTCTAGCCTATCACCTCTGAGCTGTGAATTCACACCAAACTTTGCAAAACACTACATTCAGTAAAGACCAACTCTAGCCTATCATCTCTGAGTTGCGAGTTCGCACCCAACTCTATAAACCACAAAAAGGCTTCATCAACTGTGAAACTGTGCATGATAAGGTAAGATTTTTACCCATTCAAGGTCGTTGTTTTCATTTCGGGTATTAAGGCTTTCTCCACCACTAAAACTGAAATTAGCGATATAGCTTAACTACTCATAACAGTGGCATTAAAGCCCGCCCAGAAAATATGTCAATACAGTCTGCTCACTTCAAATTGATGATACCAACAAAATGGCAGAAAAAAATCGTTCTTTGAGTCAACCCCGAAGACCTTCCTTTTCAAGAAAAGAACTATAAATTGAACATGGAGCCCCTTTTTATATGACTTCTTTAAAGTCATTGACATATATACTCGTATTTCAAATATTCATGATGTGAGGTTCCTAACTGTGTTGAAGACCGTACGGTGACCACTAGATGCTTTGTTATGGTCCGGTTTAATCCGAAGATGGGATGTTGTCTCTTTTACATTTACCCCATTTCCTTTCTTTTTCATATTCTTAACAATTTGACAATGTATATATAATAATTTATATCTAATATAATACTTGTGTCAGAAAAACTTCTGGCACTTTGTNTGCATTAGAATCGCAATAACGGTACATTATTTGAACGCGCGAGGGCGTCAATATTGACTTGACGGTCAAAATATTCGTTTACAGGGTCCTCTACGCGTCGCCTGTAAAATGTATTTTGATCGTCAAATCTACGATTGACGTCCTGCTGTATACAGTCGAAGCAAATATGATTTTTCCTAATATTTTGCATTGTCATAGCCTTAGTCGTGTATATAATCTAATAGAAACTCGTAATTCAAAGGCAAAATTAGTCAATTCCATAATCTTGTAGATTATGGAAAATCATAATGTTAACAAATGATTAATTTTTCAAATCATTCTAAAAACAGGTTTTTATCAAATTAATTAGTATTAAAAGTAATTTTTCGGTTCCAGAATGTTATTTTCAGGTGCAGTACGTTTATAGTTATGCGAAACAGGCGTCGTTTTATTTGCGACACGACGATTTGACCCTGCGACACGACGATTTATATAGTTTTGTCATATGATTATGATGGGAGATAACTGTGAGTTTACTAAAATAAGAATTATGGTTATCTCTCTTTGATAACAACAGAATCAAATTACTTTCATTTTGCCTCATAATAGCGACAATCACATTACTGATTGATTATTAAGGTCTTTCCCGACTCCAGTCGGAAAGACCTTATAGTAATTCTTCTGATTATTAAGGTCTTTCCCGACTCCAGTCGGAAAGACCTTATAGTAATTCTTCTGATTATTA
>MJUU01030188.1:42926-67978 GCA_002080025.1 Modiolus philippinarum
GTTCTTCAATAAAATAAACACAATAGTTACTTATATAGAGAGAATTATCGCGATATTGACTACCCTTGGGATAGCGATAGGGACTGACACATCGATAATACCCTCGCCCTAGGCTCGGGCATTATCCATGTGACAGTCCATATCGCTATTCCTTGGGCAGTCTATATCTCGTGATAATTTTCTCTATACAATTAACTATTATATAACTACTATGCAGCACTTATTAAGAGTAATTCTGAAATGAAAATAGCCTTTTACATAAACTTATGAAAAGTCATAATATACAAATAGAAGTAAATAAAAACACCATGCAGTGGAATTCTACGATTAGCCTTGTACATAAAATTATGAAAATACATAAAGTGAAAAATAAAGGCTAACATACATTAGCCTTTTGCATAAAATTATGAAAATTCGTAAAGTAAAAAGTAAAATGGAATAAAATTCTAATGCTTGAAATGAAATTCAAAAATAAAAGTTAAATTTTGAATTTAGTACTAATGTCCAGCAAATAAATTAGCCTTCAACGTAAAATTAGTCATACAAATTTCGAAATTAATGTAAAGCTTAAACATTAATCGAATATTATTATAACTAAGCATTTATCACAATATCAGAATGTTAAGAAATTGAAGTAAATCAATTATGTAGGACAATTTGATATCTTAATGTCCAGCAGTGGAGTTCTATGTATGTAAACGGCAAATTTTAGCAAACGAATTATCCGTTTGCACAAATTTACGAAAACTGCAAAGTAATCTTTTAATTACTAGTATATAAAATATTGGTTACCTTAATGTCTGACAAGGCAATTAGCATTGTACGCAATCTTATAACAAGAAGCTCTCAAGAGCCTGTATCGCTCACCTGGGCAATGGCTGACACAATAAGTCAAAATAATCACAACGTTTAAGGGTGTCATTTTCAAACCATTAGCAGCTATTTTTGATGGGGCATAGACCGACTAATACCTTTCTTGAAGAAGACCATGTAAGGATCATTGTACCTCACTTTGGTTCCAATTGGCATAGTATTTTCAGAGGAGATCTTTGAATAATTTCGCATGGGGTCCTAGGTCAAACAATGTTCCCCACTTACTGCCATCTTGGATGCTATGCAGACATGCCAGACAAATTTTATGAAGGGGGCCAAGTAAGAACCACTGTGACTAAGTATGATTCCAATTGGCCATGTACTTTCAGAGGAGAAGATCTTTGAATATGTTTCCCCATAGGGTCCAATGTTAAAGAAACGACCCCTTCTTTCGGCCATCTTGGATATGATGTGGACTTACTGAACACATTTTTAAAAGGTGCCCCCTTAGGACCATTGTGACTAAGTTTGGTTCCAATTGGCCCAGTATTTTCAGAGGAGAAGATTTTTGCAATATTGTCCAGTTTTCGTCAAAGTACCCCGCTGGCAGCCATCTTGGATGACGTGCAGATTGCCGGACAAAATTTTTAAAGGGGACCACCCAAGGACTATTGTGATCAAGTTTGGTTCCAATTGGCGCAGTGGTTTCAGAGAAGAAGATCTTTGAATGCTTTCCAAAAGGGTCCAATGTTAAACCGCGTTCCCTGCTGTCGGCCATCTTGGATATGATACGGACTTGCCAGACATTTTTTCTTAAAAGGGGCCATGTAAGGACCATTGTGACCAAGTTTGGTTCCAATTGGTCCAGTCCTTTCAGAGGAGAACATCTTTGAATATAGGTTCTATTTTTCGACAAAGATCCTGGCGGCCATCTTGGATGGTGTGCAGACTTCCTGGACACGTTTTTTTAAAGGGGACAACCCAAGGACTATTGCGACCAAGTTTGGTTCCAATTGGCCCACCAGTTTCAGAGAAGTATGAAGTATCATCTGCACGCAGGGGACTGCCTTGGTCTCATCGATTATTCATTACCGACGACCTTCATGCAATATCAAGACAAGGAATAAGAGTCAAGCCCTGTTCTTTTAATTTTGTCTTAAGTGAATTGTCAAATACGTTGAGATAACTTCAGGTAGAAATAGCTACAAACCAGTCGCTTGTAAAAACAAACCCATTCATATAATTCCCTTAACATAATATTGACCATCTTCTCAGTTACCCTTTCCCAGTTGCTTTATAAGCAACTGTCATTTAAATTCTATACTGCGAATGGGAGTCAAAGAAAAATAAATTCAAGAATTTCTCAGTACACGAGCCTTTTATGAAAGCTTATTTTGGTCATTTTCGTGATGAGAAAAAAGATGTTTAAGTCGTTCCCACGAGTTGTCAAGTAGTTCCTACAAGTTATAAAGTCGTTCCCAAGATATGTAAAGTCGTTCCAACGAGTTGTAAAGTTGTTCCCTTGCGTTGTTAAGTCATTCCCACGACTTACCAAGTCGTTTCCACGACTTACAAAGTCGTTCAAACGACTTCTTAAAGTCGTTCCAACGACTTCTTAAAGTCGTTCCCACAACTTACCAAGTCGTTCCAACGAATTGTAAAGTCCTTCCCACGACTTACTACGTCGTTCCCACGAGATGTAAAGTCGTTTCCACGAGACGTAAAGTCGTTCCCACGAGATATAAAGTCGTTCCCATGAGTTGTTAGGTCGTTTCCACGACTAACAAAGTCGTTCCTACGAGTGGTGAAGTCGTTCCCACGACCTGATAAGTCGTCCCCATGCCTTATAAAAGTCGTTCCCGTGACTTACCAAGTCGTTCTCCCTTCTTACCAAGTCGTTCCCATGAGTTGTGAAGTCATTCCCACGTCTTACTAAGTCGTTCAAACGAGTTGCAAAGTGGCTCCCACGAGCTGTGAAGTCGTTTCCACGAGTAATAAAGTCGTTTCCAAGACTTGTTAAGTCGTTTTCACGACTTGTGAAGTCGTTTCCACAACCTCTAAAAGTCGTTCCCTCGACTTACTAAGTCTTTCCAACGAGTTGTGGAATCGTTTCCACTACTTACTAAGTCGTCCCCACGAGTTGCAAAGTCGTTCCCACGAGATGTAAAGTCGTTCCAACAAGTTATAAAGTCGTTCCCACGAGTTATGTTGTTCAAACGACTAACAAAGTCGTTCCCACGAACGGTGAAGTCGTTCCAATTACTTGATAAGTCGTCCCCACGACTTCTAAAACTCGTTCCAACGCCTTAGGCACGGACCATTTGATTTTCAGGGGGAGGGGCTGGTATTTTTTAGAAAAAAAAATTTCTGGCCCTGCCTTTTGCCAAAAAAAAAATTCTCTGACCAGCATCTGGGTTGAAATAGATAATCTGGGTCTGATCCTGTCCATTAGAAAAAAAAAGCCCGGCTCAACTAAATTTTCTAGCATTGTGTATATGGGAAAAAAATAATCTGGCCCGCGAAGCGGGCGAAAAAGATTTCCCGGCTCTGGTGAAAATCCCCCCCCCCCGAAAATCAAATGGTCCGTGCCTTATCAAGTCGTTCCAACGAGTTGTGAAGTCGATCCCACAAGTTGCAAAGACGGTAATACCAACGGGTAATAAAGTCTTTTCCACGACTCACGACTTCTAATTAATGTCATTCCCACGAGTTATAAAGTCGTTACCACGAGTTATAAAGTCGTTACCACGAGTTATTAAGTCGTTCCAACGAGTTATAAATCCGTTCCCACGAGTTATTAATTGTTGGCCTCAGTATAAAAGGCTGGTCGGTCAATTTACTAGGTAAGCGTGAAATATTTATTCACAATTTCTTTTATGGAAGGTCATAATGTGTTTTAAAATCTGTGCGAATTAAGGCCCACTGTGAAATTATTATTACGATGAAAAATTGACAACAAAGAATTTGACCCTATCAGTTTTTTTTTATCGAAAATGCATATTAAATTCAAAAGTAATATTTAACACGATTGCAAAGTTAATATAAGCTGCAGGGAATGCACATGAAATTTTGTAATTGAATAACAAGACTTTAATACTAAAAATAGATTCTTTCACATTTCACATAAGAATCAACAATCAGATTCCATGTAAACCTCCAAAAATTATTTTGATCATGTTCAGTTTGCTTTTCCGTCAGTTTGAAGGCGGAAATACTATTAAATATACCTATATATCTTTTACACGACCTAAAAAGGGGCAGTCGTATTAGGATGTGGCACAGTCGCCTGCTTCTTTGTCTGCGGACAAATGGTTTGTTAGATAACTGGATCAATACAAAAGCATAATGTTTATTAGCACAAAAGAAAAGTTTATAACTGAATGTGTGGTCTTTTTCCCACCCGTTTCAGGACCAAATTGTATATTTTCTCATATTGGCCTGCAGTTAGGGGACGACCATTTGATTTTAAGGGAGGGTTTTGGGCGATTTTGTAAATAAATTAGTTATCTGTACTATCTCTCGTTTTTGATTAAGTTCAAGATTTTGCACGATTTTTACAGGTAATTTCTGTGACACGCCACCAGGTCTGCCTTCTCTCGTCATATCCATCTTCTTCTCCGTATTTAGCCCGGTAGTCCCCTAGTCGAAGGCCATATAGGCCGAAACGTTGGGCAGTCTTCCCTCCCTCTTTTCCCATTTTTGTCATTTTTATGTGTTTTTTAATTTGTACATTTTGTGTTTTTTATCTTTTAATCGTGGCCAACTATACCATTTTATTTTGTTTCAAGTTTTTTTATACTTTCATACTCTGGCAGAATAACTAGTTTCACTAAGAAAAAAATATACAGATTTTGTTTCAATTCAAAGAGTATCGAGACTTTCGAATTAAAACAATGGTCAAGAGCTGACATCCTAAGATCCTGTTTCAATTACAGTCTACATCGATTTCCAAGAACACTGCGTTCTAAGCAACTTGAAGACTATAACAGGAAGATAACTTTGTGCAAGATACCCAAGTTTGTCCAATATAAAAAGTAGAGGCCAAGACTCAACCTGTATCGCTCACCTTAGTCATAGCTGACACTATGAGACAGTCCAAATAACCTAATAATAAAGGGCCTCCTTTTCAAGTATGTGAATAGACCTTATATTATTTGCTTTAAATTTGAACTATATTTCCTGATAGTAGCGATTTTGGATAAGGTGAAGACTTATTGGTCACCTTTTTTGAAGGGAGCAACTAAGGTAACAAGTTCGGTTCCAATTGACCTAATAGTTTAAAAAAAAAAGTTCAACATGTTTTCCTTAAAGTTCAAAAGTTAGAAATTAAGTTCTCAACTTTTGGCAATCTAGGAAGAGGTACGACTAGTCACACATTGTTTAAAGGGAAATTAAAGACCAAGGAATATTGTGAACAAGTTCGATTCAATTGGCTTTGTCGTTTCAGAAGAGAAGATCTTTGAATCCGTTTCAACATCGCATGGCGTAATGTTAAACTATGCTCCCCGCTGGCGGCCATATTTAATGTGATGCAGACTTGCCGGACACATTTTTCAAATTCAAGACTATTGTGACCAAGATTGCCTCCAATTGACTAGGAGTTTTTGAGCGTGAATCTTACAAAATGTTTCAAAAAGGGTAGAATGTTAAATAAAGTTCCCCGCTGGCAGGCATCTTGGATGATTGTCAGACAACTTGACCATTGTTATTAAAATGTTGTCCTTGATATCATTATGCTGAACACTTTTCCAATTTAGTTTTGATCTCTATTTCAAATTATTTTTGAAATAAAAGACAATAATAATAATAAGCAGTCCTTGACATGCTGAACATTTTTGCAATTTAAACTTGACCTCTATCTTAAATTGTGTTTGGAATATAATACAAAAGGTATCAATTCCCGGAAAATTTGACCAATATAAAAGGGCAATTACTCCTATATGGGCTTTTGGATTTTCTTCAAAATATTCATGTTAGTAGATATTAATATGCTGGACATTTTTGCAATAAAACTTTACTTCTATCTGTTATAGTTTTTAATTAAAAAAAAACATAAAAATTTTGAAAATTTTTCGGAATAGGTGCAATAACTCTATGGATCATCCGATTTTCTTTAAAATTGAAGATTGGTAGATTTTGTCATGCCGATCATTTTTCCACATGTCAGATGATATCTTCAATGTTTTTTTTTAATTATTCGCCAAAAACCGCAATAACCCCCATATTTTATTTTTTAGGGGAGGGGGTATTTTAGCAATGGCGGTCATGTTGTCCCAGACTGAAAAAAACATAATTTGTTAAGCCATACCATGTTGATGATTCAGGCCAAGTTTGGTTTCATTTGGCGGAGTTGTTTCAGAGAAGATTTTTGAAAAAAAAAAGTTTACGCCGGACAGACGGACGCCAAGTGACAGCAAAAGCTCACCATGGCTATAGCCAAAGTGTTAAAAATGAGCTATCTTTTGTAAAGGACCTTCCATAAACCATTGCAGTAAAATGTAGATACATTTGCTTAAATTGTTTCAGAACTGATAATGACAATTTTCCCACATAGTGTCCAATGTTAAATTAGCAATGGCGGTCATGTTGTTCCAGACTTAAAAAAAACATAATTTTTGAAGCCATACCATGGTGATGATTCAGGCCAAGTTTTTTTTCATTTGGCGGAGTTGTTTCAGAGAAGATTTTTGAAAAAAAGTTTACGCCGGACAGACGGACGCCAAGTGACAGCAAAAGCTCACCATGGCTATAGCCAAAGTGCTAAAAATGAGGTATCTTTTGTAAAGGACCTTCCATAAACCATTGCAGTAAAATGTAGATAAATTTGCTTAATTTTTTTCAGAACCGATAATGACAATTAGGTCCTGTGCTGTCAGCCATGTTTTTGAATTGGATCAGAATTTTGTAGAGACTTTTTTAATGCATCACTCGGTCTTGTATAAAATTTGAGAAAAAACAATGGAAGGATTCGCAAAAGACTTTTTTCTTCGAAAGTTTGAAAGATTCTCAGTTAAATGAAAATACCGATGAAAAGTAAATCACAACGAATGACGATTTCAAACACCATGCCTAAACTCCGTACCAACACAAAAAAAAGATTGGGTATCACGACTCCGAAATTATCCAATACGCGTGAATAATTTTTTTTCCGTTGTTTCAAATGGATTAATTATAAATGTGTTTACCATCTTCAGGACCCTGAACTGCTCAATCAAAAGTTAGGGAACGACCGGAGAATGTGGTTCCAACTGCACTAACGGACATGATTCGGAGATCCTTGGTGATCCTTGGTTCCATTCAACAAAATTCAGTTTAAACTGTTCCAAATAACTGATACATCAAAACCAATCTGATATAGACCCGATAGAGCTTATATATGTGAAATATGAAAATGACATGTAAGGAAAAACATTTTTTTGCAAATAAACATCAAAACCAATCTGATATAAACCCGATAGAACTCTTATATGACATATGAAAATGACATGTCAGGAAAAACATTTTTTTTTGCAAATAAAGCCGCCATCCAAAGTTATGTTCTGCATTTGAAATTTTCAAATAGCCGCCATTTCCAAGATTGCCACCAAATACGTAAAAATTTCAACTTTATCAGAAATTATCGAAAATTTATTTCTAGGTAGATTTTAAGGCTGCTAAAAAGATTAAATCATCGAATAGTTGTTTAGGGTGACATCAGCTATTGCTTACAATTGCAGATCTAGCTATTTTCACCCCAGACGTAATCAAGGTGACATGTAGTTTCTTTTGATTTTTATGTCACCCCAGACGTAGTCGGGGTGACATGTTGTTATTCTACGTTTCTTCTGATTATTATGTCACCCCAGACGTTGTCGGGGTGACATGTTGTTATTCTACGTTGCTTCTGATTATTATTATTATTATTCTTATTATTCTTCCAATGATTCTTGTCCGAGCGATTACTTCGTAATGGCTGAACATAACAACTTCAAACTTTGCACACAGTTGGACCACTATCTGAAGTTATTCACAATGCGAAAAAATTTTTCAAAATGGCCGCCATTTCCAAGATGGTCGACAAAATACGTCAAAATTTCAACATTGTCCGATTTCAACGAAATTTGATTTCTAGGTAGATTTTGACGAAGCGAATGCAGTGGTAGCATCGAATGGGGAGTCTGGGGTGACATCGGCTATTGCTTGCAATTGCAAATCTAGTTATTCTTCTTTCTCTTCTTCCAATAATTCTTGTCCGAGCGATTTTTTTTAAATGGCTGGATGAATTGATTTCAAACTTTACATAAAGTTGGAACACCATCTGAAGTTATATGCTGTGCTGTTTCAAATAACTGATACATCAAAACCAATCTGATATAGACCCGATAGAGCTTATATATGTGAAATATGAAAATGACATGTAAGGAAAAACATTTTTTTGCAAATAAACATCAAAACCAATCTGATATAAACCCGATAGTACTTTTATATGACATATAAAAATGACATGTCAGGAAAAACATTTTTTTTTGCAAATAAAGCCACCATCCAAAGTTATGTTCTGCATTTGAAATTTTCAAATAGCCGCCATTTCCAAGATTGCCACCAAATACGTAAAAATTTCAACTTTATCAGAAATTATCGAAAATTTATTTCTAGGTAGATTTTAAGGCTGCTAAAAAGATTTAATCATCGAATAGTTGTTTAGGGTGACAGCAGCTATTGCTTACAATTGCAGATCTAGCTATGTCACCCCAGACGTAATCAAGGTGACATGTAGTTTCTTTTGATTTTTATGTCACCCCAGACGTAGTCGGGGTGACATGTTGTTATTCTACGTTTCTTCTGATTATTATGTCACCCCAGACGTAGTCGGGGTGACATGTTGTTATTCTAAGTTGCTTCTGATTATTATTATTATTATTCTTATTATTCTTCCAATGATTCTTGTCCGAGCGATTTCTTCGTAATGGCTGAACATAACAACTTCAAACTTTGCACACAGTTGGACCACTATCTGAAGTTATTCACGATGCGAAAAAAATTTTCAAAATGGCCGCCATTTCCAAGATGGTCGACAAAATACGTCAAAGTTTCAACATTGTCCGATTTCAACGAAATTTGATTTCTAGGTAGATTTTGACGAAGCGAATGCAGTGGTAGCATCGAATGGGGAGTCTGGGGTGACATCGGCTATTGCTTGCAATTGCAAATCTAGTTATTCTTCTTTCTCTTCTTCCAATAATTCTTGTCCGAGCGATTTTTTTTAAATGGCTGGATGAATTGATTTCAAACTTTACATAAAGTTGGAACACCATCTGAAGTTATATGCTGTGCTGTTTCAAATAACTGATACATCAAAACCAATCTGATATAGACCCGATAGAGCTTATATATGTGAAATATGAAAATGACATGTAAGGAAAAACATTTTTTTGCAAATAAACATCAAAACCAATCTGATATAAACCCGACAGAACTTTTGTATGACATATGAAAATGACATGTCAGCAAAAACATTTTTTTTTGCAAATAAAGCCACCATCCTAAGTTATGTTCTGCATTTGAAATTTTCAAATAGCCGCCATTTCCAAGATTGCCACCAAATACGTAAAAATTTCAACTTTATCAGAAATTATCGAAAATTTATTTCTAGGTAGATTTTAAGGCTGCTAAAAAGATTTAATCATCGAATAGTTGTTGAGGGTGACATCAGCTATTGCTTACAATTGCAGATCTAGCTATGTCACCCCAGACGTAATCAAGGTGACATGTAGTTTCTTTTGATTTTTATGTCAGCCCAGACGTAGTCGGGGTGACATGTTGTTATTCTACGTTTCTTCTGATTATTATGTCACCCCAGACGTAGCCGGGGTGACATTTTGTTATTCTACGTTTCTTCTGATTATTATTATTATTCTTCTTATTATTCTTCCAATGATTCTTGGCCGAGCGATTACTTTGTAATGGCTGAACATAACAACTTCAAACTTTGCACACAGTTGGACCACTATCTGAAGTTATTCACAATGCGAAAAAAAATTTTCAAAATGGCCGCTATTTCCAAGATGGTCGACAAAATACGTCAAAATTTCAACATTGTCCGATTTCAACGAAATTTGATTTCTAGGTAGATTTTGACGAAGCGAATGCAGTGGTGGCATCGAATGGGGAGTCTGGGGTGACATCGGCTATTGCTTGCAATTGCAAATCTAGTTATTCTTCTTTCTCTTCTTCCAATAATTCTTGTCCGAGCGATTATTTTTAAATTGCTGGATGAATTGATTTCAAACTTTACATAAAGTTGGAACACCATCTGAAGTTATATGCTCCGCGTTTAAAATTTTCAAGATGGCCGCCAATTCCAAGATGGCCGACACTTTACGTTGGAAAATACGGGATTCTATATTTCAGGAACTGCCCAGAGGAATTAGTTCATATTTTGCATAAAGGTTCAGTAAGATGAGAGGAAGGAACCCATGCTACAAAAATTTTCAAAATGGCCGCCATTTGCAAGATGGCTGCCGAAATGCGTAAAAAGTTCGACTTTGTCCGATTTCAACGAAAATTGATTTCTAGGTAGATTTGGAGGTTGAGAACAAGGTGGAATCATCGAATGGGGAGTCTGTGGTGACATCGGCTATTGCTTGCAATTGCAAATCTAGTTATTATTATTATTATACTTCCGCCGCTTATTCTTCCAATAATTCTTGTCCGAGCGAATATTTTGTAATGGCTGGAAGGAATGATTTCAAACTTTGCACAAAGCTGGACCACCATCTGAAGTTGTATGCTGTGCATTGAAAATTTTCAAAATGGCCGCCATTTCCAAGATGGCCGGCGAAATACGTCAAAATTTCAGCTTTGTCGGATCTCAACAAAAATTGATTTCTAGGTAGATTTTGAGGCTGCTAATAAGGTGGAATCATCGAATGGGGAGTCTGGGGTGACTTCGATTATTGGAATTGCAAATCTAGTTTTTATTCTTCTTCCAATAATTTTTGTCCGAGCGATCATTTGGAAATGGCTAAATGAAATGATTTCAATCTTTGCACAAAGTTGGTCCACCATTTGAAGTAATATGGTGTGATTTTCAAATTTTCAAAATGACCGCCATTTCCAAGATTGCTACCGAAATACGTTGAAATTTCAAAGTTGTCCGATCTCAACGAACATTAATTTCATGGTAGATTTTGAGGCTTAGAATAAGGTGGAATCATCGAAAGGGGAATCTGGGTGTGATATCGGCTATTGCTTACAATTGCAAATCTAGTTTGTTTTGTCTCTGTGAGGTTTCAGTTTGTGTTGAATGTGTATTTGTCGTGTTTGTTTGAATTTTCTGTTTTAAATTTCCTCATTTTCACTTTTGCTTCGTAATTCGTTTGCCGATGTACCCCGAAACTAGTATACCAAACAGAACCATAAACTTTACATGAATCGTATGTGGAGCTCTTTTACAAAAATCCTCTTTGGGTTATTGGATGTGGTTTGTTTCCATTAATTTATTCACTTTTTTACCTTTTCGGGGCCATTTAGGGCTTACTATATGGTGTGAGGTTCCTCACTGTGTTGAAGACCATATGGTGACCCCTAGATGTTTTGTTTTTTGTCGTTTTAACCTGGATATGGGATGTTGTCTCCTTGACATTTACCTCATTTCCTTTCTTTTTCATAAATATGGCTACTACCTCGGAACATAGTTTAACATTTGACCATTTTAGATCATCTCTGAAATTTTGATTTTTTCAGACCTTATATTCTAATTATGCATCTAAAAATGATGAGCTCATTAATAGTAAATAAAGGTGACATGCAATTATTTATTTCAGTATAATTTAAGAGTTGCAAGAAACAGCTTCTGAACATCGATTTTAGAAATCGACCTATCCACTGAAGATCTACTATTGACTATAAGTTGTGGCAGCAATTGAAACAAAATTGACATTTACACTGTATGTTTTTAATGTACTATAACTGATATTATAGAACACCTCTACCAAAATTGGTGGTAAGTTGCACCGAGTATGTCAGCTGCATATATATAGACATCAGCTACATGTAAGTGATTGCTGTAACTTTGCAATGTAAGCGACATGTTTTTTAGACTGAAACTTTGTAAAGATCGTTTGTAAACGATATTCAAAACAACATTCCTACTGAAAATAGTTTCAAGGCAATCGGCCATAAGTCGTAACATTTGTTTTAGTTTTAGTGTTCAAATGCGACTCAATTGTAGCCCACAGAGGCCAAAAGGCAAGTGTTTCCCTTGGTCACCCACCTTGGATAGGGTATTCACGTGTGCCGGACACAAGTTTCAATGGGTTATATCCGAGGACTGTGATGACCAAATTCTTCTTATAATGTACAAGTGGTTTAAGATTGAAAGATCTTTGAACGTTTTGGAGAGTTTACAACGGAAGGACGAACGGACACCACACGCCAAGTGACAAAAAAAGCCCACATTGGGCAAGTTTAAAAGTTAAAAGTACTGTTCTTATCATTAACCAATGTAAAACATTTGCCAGAGCTAACGCTTTGAATACTTTGGAGGTACTATTCGTGGACATCAATTTTCGTGGTTTTCATAAATTTCAATATGTCGTTGGCGGTTTGAATTCTATGCATTAAAATTCAAGAGCAATATGCATTTCGTTGGGACCTTAATTTCGTTTTAGCGAACCATGACAATTGGAACCCCACGAACAATATTACTATCACAATATCTTTTTTTACTTCATCCAGTTTCAGTAATCAGTTTCATTAATTTTACTACTTCAACATGATTAATTTCTGACGAAATCGGCATCCAGTTCAGATTATCTCTACAACGTCTTCTCTAACATCTCCAGTAATCTTGAACGATTTTTTTTTATTATTTGATCCTGAAAATGATATTCAAAACTTTTTCGGACTATTGGAACTTCAGTCTATGGGGCCATCCAGACCTTCTGACTATCGGACCTTCGGATAATCGGACTTTTAGGCTATCGAACTGTCGGAATATCGGACTTTCAGACTAAACGGCTATCACCATCGAAAGTTGCGGAAAGCGGAAAATAGGCTTGCAAAGTATGACGGCGACAGTAGCTATTAACTCAAGATACATTATAGAACACTTTGATGCAGGAATATAATATTTTGCCCATAAGTAGCTTACATCAAACCCTATCCATACCTTTTTTCGGGCCCAAAACAGCTGTCCGTCATATAACATTCTATGACGCCTTTATTAAAAAGTTATGTAAAACTATATTAACTAGTCGATTCAATGGCAACAAAATGGTAGAAGGAGTTTTAATATTTTTACTTTTCCTTTATTCTCGATAAGTTTATTTTCATGTATTTCTGCTATGGAGAACAGTCTCGAACATTTGTAAATTTGACTTGTGACTGCGTTGTTATATATGACGCCATGGATAAACATCGAAATGTTCGTCAGCCACGCAAATGACTAGCTCAAGTTCAATTCAGCGAGTGAGGGTTACCTGAAAAATATTTACTTTTCTGATCTTCGTAGCATTTTGTGTTGAAATCTGATTGTTGACATGTTTAAATACTATGATGTTTCATATTAATAATCGCTGAACTATCAAAAATGGAATTAAAAAGATAACAGGAAACACCTACAATGGCCGAAAAACATAGCCACATGCCACAAAGTAAATAGGAACTGCACAAGAAAAATAAACACAATAAAAATACAAAAGACAAACATAAACAACGATAGGAACTCGAAACAGCCAGACTTGGTACCGGCACTAACAAAAGCCAGCGGTAGGGTTAAACCGGTTTATGGGTACCCAAACCTCCCCTTTCTCTGTCCCGTTTCCTTCTAGTATAATAAACATACGAACAAAACCCATACAGGTAGACTACTAACTCCATCACCACAATCTAGAAAAGAAAAATGGGGAACAAAACGTAATTTTGAAAGATGGGTCAAGGAGTGCTCGCCGCTAAACTGCTAGCTAGCTCAAGGAGCCTAGTCTGCTGGTAAAACACTGTCGCACTACGGAAGGAAAATCAAATTCAAAACTCCCAATGGGTTTGGTAAAGAATCATCATGTATTTCAGTAGACATCGGCAGTATCAGTGAGAGGCCAGTATGTATGTAAAATCCTCAGGTCACTGGATCCCAAAGCTAATTTAACGGACACGTGCAGAATATCCTGTCGGTATCCCCTATTGCGTAAAGAATGTGAGTTACGTCCCAGTTTTTCTGGATTTTTAATCAGTTTCTGCCATCTTTAGCAACATTTCCGTAAAATCGAGGATGGGAAATGCCCTTAGAAATAAGCTGTTTGCGAGTGACATTATATTTAGATATCAAATGTTCATATCTTCGATAAAACTTTTAAAATGTATTTAACAATTTATGATATCTGTAACCTTGCTGCAAAAGTTTTGAAGTGATAGTAAGGTTACGTTCATTGAAGTAATCAGGAGTAGAACAAACGCGTGCGAATCGTACCAGTTGAGAAAATAAACAGCGTAGGATGGGGCTAGAGGAACGTCGCCGTCAAGAAAAGGGAAATTAGTAATACTGAAATCAAAATTATCCCTTTTATCGTAAATTTTAGTTTTTATTTTACCAGAGTCAACGATGATAGTTAGATCCAGAAAAGGGCAATTCTTATAATCATTATTAGCTTTATTAAGTTTCAGTTGTTGTGGGTAAATGATGTCGACATAATCTAAAAACTGGAGATTGTCAATAGTAAGGATATCGTCAATATACCTGCTGTTATCATTGAAAATAGAAATAAGTTGATCACTGTTTTGTATGGTCCCATTTTGTAATTTTTTCATGAAGTCACGTTCGTAACAGAAAAGAAAAAGATCTGCAATGAGAGGTGCACAATTTGTACCCAAGGGAATTCCAATGACCTGTTGATAAACAATATTGCCAAAACGAACAAAAATGTTGTCAAGCAAAAGATTAAGTGCTTTAATCGTATCATCACACGTCCAGGAGGAATGATTGTTGTAAGTAATATTAGAAAAGAATCCTTGCTTTTTGTTACAACAAATAAACTGAAGTCCAGAAAATTTTAAAAAAAACATTTAATCAATTGTCCCAATTTAGAAGTATTTTTCAGAATGTCAATAAACCAGCATTGTCATTGATGTCCTTGAACATCTGCAAATTGAATGTAGAAATACGCAATCGAATCCCGGAAATGAAACTGAAATTCCGTTTTCAAATGAATCGTAATAAGAAATGAACGATTGATTTACATTGTAGCAGTCAAGCAGATTATTCGCATGGAACTGCATGCGCGGATCCAGGCAATTTGAAAAAAAGGGGGTCCAATAAGAAAATCAAAGAAAATATCGCCGAAAATTTTGGGGGTATTTCTTAGTAAAACATCAGGATAATTATTAAAACTACACGATTTTCCAAAAAACGGGGGGGTTCCAACCCCCGAAACTCCCCCTTTAGGTCCGCCAATGAACTGTGTTCTGTTCATGACATTGCCGCCATTTTTTTGAAGATTTAATTAACCGGTAGTCCGTATAGGGCCTGGTCATGTATTGGCCCAGTAAACCCGTATTGGGCCAGTAAATCCATATAGGGCCTGCTTGGCTGTATTTGTCAAATATACCTATCTATATTTGCTCTTAAGATTTTGTATTGCATAGACACGTTTAATCATATTTTACATAAGCATTTAATAATATTTGGTGTATGGCTTGGTCTTGGTTAGTACATGACACTCTTGCATTGACCAAAATGTCAAAGTCTAGTGCACATGGTAAAGTTTTTCTTATAGACGAGTTTCTCAATAAATGTAAGTAGTAGTGTATGTAGGTTGCTCTTCAGTATTACATCACTGTTTGTCATATAGATTTTGACCTTGACCTTCATTCCATGATCAAATAAACATGGTTTATCTTATTAGATCTGATTCAGAATGACTGTAGGTGCAAGGGCTAGTTGACAAGTGTTTTGAAGGTTGCTCTTAAGTAGTACCATATGGTTTTGACCTCGATCGTAATTGTTTTGGTCTAGTGAGCATGTTATTTGTCTCTAATAAGGTCATATTCTGTAACCATTCATTGTTATATCAATGATATTTGGTATGTGGGTCGTTTTGTTATTCAACTGACCAGCACATATGACATTTCAATACCAGGGTTTGAAAATACCGTTTTAAATATCACCTTTCTGAGTCCAAAAGGAAACCCTAAAATTAATGGAAACCTCTAATTTCATTTCAATTCAATGAAGGTCTTTATATATAGTTTTCATTTTCGAACAGAAAATTAGAAAAAAGAAAGGAAACGGGGAATGTGTCAAAGAGACAACGACCCAAAGGGGAGTAATAACAACTCAAAGCCACCATAAGATCTTCAATGAACGGTGAGAAAATCCCACACCCAACGGCAGGTCGGAGTCGGCCCCTGAACAAAGAGCAATCAAGTCCAGCGAAATAAACATCACCCTAGACTCCTATAGACATAAAGTAAACTAACTAGAAAAAGGACAAGACACACACAGGCTTAATAAATTCCTGACTTAGGACAGGCACCAACCTGCTGCGGCGGGGTTAAACTAGTTTTATTGGATCCAAACCTTCACCCTACAGCCAATGTGATAAATAAAAAAAACGATCGTTACAACGGTAAAATTCAGTCGGCAACAGGACTGAGTCAATTGTGAAAAATGAACTAAAAAACTAAGAACTAAATATACGGACAAAAACATGAAATCACAAGAGACTACTAACAGTTAACTGACATGCCAGCTACAGACCAATCACCAACTGACAAAGTAAGTTATGTACCCTCAGTATACAGCTTCCGCCAAGATCCCTTCCTGTGAGGAGTTTAGAATAATGATTTCATGTTTATACCGGAATACATGCATAACCCGTGTTATCTTAACCTGCATCTTTTTACAGAATTAAGGTGCAAAAGGGGAACACGCATATGGAAAAAAAAACATGGTAAATTAATTGGTAGTATGCTTTCTACCGGGTACACCCGATCTCGCCCATGATTTTAAATTCAGTCCGTCTTGGTCACCTATGTGCAAGTCTTCCTATTCTTTAATTTCCCATACCTACGTGCTGTCTTTGTTTTAATGTCGCCATTGTCATTGGATTGTTCATTTTTGGACTGAGGTTCTCACTCACTTTACTAAAGTTTGTCTCAAGTCATCTCTATACAATGTATGTACAATGATGTACAAGGTAAGTATGAACCGAATTGTAAGTACATGTGTATAATCAAAGGACAATGGCAACATCAGAAAAAACAAAGAAAAACAAAGGCACAGAAAAGAGAAATGAACACCCCCCCCCCCACACACACACACATAAAAACCCAAAGTAGCAGACTACTGAGTTAGTGCAAGGAATAAATAAAACTTCGAAAAACATTGAGTCGTTGATTACAGTCCAGTGGCGAAATTTAAGGCGAGGGTAGGGGGCGTATTGAACCATTTCAACGCCAAAGAAGACAAATGTGGGAATTCTTCATTTAAATACCTGTATATCTGTAATTTTAACGTTTCTTTACACATTGCACGTGCAAATGAAAAATTACTTTGATTGCAGTAATGACAAAAAAGTCCAAAAACTTTTCGTCTCCCTGATCTCGATAGTTCATAAATAATTCTTAGATTTACGATTTCCTATCTAAAATCCTGGATCCGCGACTGTACACAACACATGTACTTTCATTGGAATTAATCAAACTGATCAAGCCAAAAGTAACTGGTGAAAGAACGTTTAATGGCACAATCAACAGTACAGGTGTATGTCAAATCCGGGTGTTAAATTAACAAGGAAATAATATATATGTGATCAAAAAGTAAAATTTGTGAAAAAAAAATCTGTACTTTAACAAATTAATAAAATTTCTAAATACCTTTAAATTCTGATATATGTTTAAAACTGACAAAAAAAAATCTGTACTTTAACAAATTAATAAAATTTCTAAATACCTTTAAATTCTGATATATGTTTAAAACTGACAATTGGGGTTTGGCCTATGAAATTGAAGCTGTCGCCATATTGCACGATGTTAAGAATAAAATCGGTTTTGACGAGAAAATTGAGAAAAGGTTACACCGACGAATAGATTTGTTGTCTAGTTGTACAAATTAGAAAAGTGAATTACTTCTCTCGAAATTTAAAATCACTGATTTGCTGTATAGTGGTACAAAATACAAAAGTTTTTTAGTTCTTTCAAATATTAGAATCATCGATTTTGACTATTGTAAACCTGGTTCCATTCTCATTACAATTGCAACGAAAGAATGGGAGATTTATGTAGAATATTCACATAGTTGAATATTTCAAAGAAAACATTTTTAAAAATAGTATAGCTTTTTTTCACATGACGCCCCTATATTTCTATGAATGTAGGGAAGATAACAGAAAACACCTACAATGGCCAAAAGCCACAACCACATGCCAAAATCTTTCAGGGAAGGGCACCAGAAAAACAACAAAATGTCAAAAGACAAACATGGACAGCGATAGGAACTCAGGTTAGCCGGACTTGCTACCGGCAATAGAAAAAGCTAGCGGTACGGTGTCTTTTGACATATTCCCCGTTTCCCTTCTTTTTTCTATAAAACCTGTTTATGGGTACCCAAACGTCCCCTTTCTCTATCCCGTTTCCATATAGTATAATAAACCTACAAATAAAACCCAATACAAGTAGACTAGTAACTCCAAGAATAATCTTGGGAAGGAAAGAATAAGACAAAACGTTATTTAGAAAGATGGGTCGAGGAATGCTCACCGCTAGCGATAGGAGCCTGGTATGCTGGTAAAACACTGTTGCGCCACGGAATAAAAATCAAACTCAAAACTCCCCGAATGGTTTAGTAAAGAATCATAATTGATTTCAGTAGACATCAGCAGTATAAGTGACAGGCCAGTGCACCTTTAATATCTTCAGGTCATTGAAACCAAATCCAATCTAATGGAATCATGAAGAATATCCTGTCAATATCTTCTATTACGTAAAGAATGTAAGTTATGTCCCAGTTTTTTTCTGGATTTTTTATCAGTTTTTGGCATTCTCTAACATAACTTCCATAAAAACGAGGGTGAGAAATGTCCTTGGTAATAAGCTGTTTGCGAATCGCATACTATCTAGAAATCAAATTTTCATACCTTCGATGAAATTCTTAATGATTATCAATTTATGAAATCTGTTACCTTGTTGTAAAATTGGATGTGATAGTAAGGTTACGTTCATCAAAGTCGTCAAGAGTAGAAAAGATGCGTGCGAGTTGTACTTGTTGAGATATCTACATTCTGTATGATGGTGCTACAGGAATGTCGCCATCAAGCAAAGGGCAATTAGTAATAGTGAAATCAAAATTATCCCTTTTATCATAAATTTCAGTTTTAATTTTACCATAGTCAACTATGATAATTAGATCGATAAATGGGCAGTATTTATGTATACTTCATTTTGTACCAACTCAGACGTAACTTGAACTGTATCGGTTACAATGAAAGATCAGTTAAATTAATAGATAATTTCCAACTTTAAGTGATGCAGTTGCATCCTCTCGTCGATAGAATCTCACCTTTCCGAGAGAAGGGTCCTGTAAAACGAAATAATAAGAAGAGGGGATGAAAGGTTGGAGAATGCTGATTGATTTGTTAGAATTTGGAATTAAGAGGTGCGAGATAGTGAGTTGACAGGTGGTAGAAAGGAGTTTGGTAGGCTGGAGAGATGGATGGGAGATGGGAGAGAGTGATTCCCTTACCACCACTTATTCTTTACTGGTACTGGACATTTTTACCGCTTTAACAAGTCAACTCTATATTCTGCGAAAACTGAAACAATCATATGTTAAATGATTAGACATAAGATGACGCCAACTCTCAAAGTGCAGAATTTAGATTATAGATTAAAAAAAATTAAAAAAAAAGAACTTATTATGTGTGCATAAGTACAGATATTACGTCCCTGTCGCGCTGTCGAAATTGTCTAATAGTCCTGGGTGCACAAAATAAGGAAGTCAACACCAAATTTAATGTAACTCGACCAGAAATCTTCCATATAATCTTTAAAAGACAAGTCAAGTATATTTAATTTGTAACAAGGTTGATATACGACACAAATTTTGGCATTGGAAAGTAATAAAAACCGACTTATTCAAATTAAAAGTAAACGCACAAACAATATTTTAAGGCAACTATATATGATAAATGATTAGACATAAGTTGATAAAAACTGTCAAAATGTAGAATTTAGATTTGAAATAAAATTCAAAGAAAAAAAAATGATTATGTGTGCTTAAGGACGAATATTACGTCCCTGATGGGCTGTCCAAATTGACTGGGTGCACAACAGAAAAAAAAAGAAGTAAACACCAAAATTTAGTTGAACTCGACCAGAAACTTCCATACAATCTTCAAAAAAGACAAGTCAAGTATATTTTTTTTAAAGAAAGTTGATATACACCGATTTTATTTGGAACCTTACAATATCTATTTTTTCTAATTTTATTGAAAACTAATGAGTGTCTCCCTCATGCAATGCTCTGTCCTTAGCTGAATTTGGCTTTACATTTAGATCATATTGGTTATTTATTCTCTATCAGTTTTACCACGTATTTGAGTTAATGGTCTTCCAAACGTTTGACTACGTTTTATCTGCACTGAAGAGACATAAGTTGTCGAAATGCGCATATGCAGAAATTAAATTCACAGTAACTTTTGTATATAGTTATTTGTTATACAACAACAAATATCGGCATTGGAGAGCTTATAAAAACTGACTCTTTCAAATTCGAAGTAACACATAAAGAATACATTAAAGCAAATAATAAGAAGCTTTTACATATAGTTCGATTGTACCAAAGGACGGACACACAAATTGCTTAGGTCAACATATCTTATTTTTGACACTTATTTCACTTAATTTTGTATTGATGTAGTTAAATTGTCAGACATGCATTTGTCAGAAATGCATTTTTGTTGCTTTTAAACAACAGCATTAGAATACCAAAGGGACAAAGGGGTGAAATTTACAAAATTCGAAGTCCAAAGGCACGGCCAAAACCAGAACACAGAAAACAATGTTGTTAGACAGATACAAAGCACTGAGATAGAAATAACAACATTCAAAACGAAGGCACTCACAGTGTGAACTCAACGTTTTGTACCGATAGGATCTTTTTTTTCTTTTTTTTTTTTTTTTGAGAGTTATCAAATATACGACAACTCTCTATTTGAAGGTTTGATGTACAGAATTGTTTGTCTTCAGCATTTATTTTTGGTAATTATTTGAATCCTTCTCTGTCTATTAATTTAATCTGAAAGCCATGATTTTGATTTCAAGGATATTTTTTTAGTTTAAATGGTAACTTATTTTTGTCAACTTAGCAAATTCCAGAAAGAAATAGATGTACCGTTTAAATCTCTCAACGGTAAACGTTCAACGGTTACACGACTATTTTGCAGTTACAAAGTTTAGGTAAACGTTGTCAACGTTGACATGAAATTGTAAGAAATAAACGTATACGCGCGTAGTCGTTTACATCGTCTAGTACAGAAATAAATATCCTCTTAGAGCTGTAATAAAACATAAACTGATATTAATGGTCATATACATCCTTTGATTTTAAGTTTCCTGAATGTCAAGAATACCGGCTAGTGGTACTTCCTTTGGACTTTGAAGAAAAATTAAAAAAAATAATCTAGCTAAAAAGATCTCCGGCTCGGGTAAAAATCCAAAGCCCCCCCCAAGAAAAAGGATCAAATTGTCTGTGCCTAAAATTAGAAGATTAGCACTTTTAAGTGGTTTTGGGTTTTGATTAAAAAAGTGAAATAGATTTAATAAAAAATATAGTGTAATTTCAACGTTTTAGTTTTTTTTATTGATACTAAATCAACATGAATGTATATCCTTAAGTAATTATATGACTCATATGTGATGTGATAACATTTCGCGAATGAAACTTAATCCAGATGTTTGTAATTAAGGTCAGTGCATGTTGTGTAGCGTGTGAATGGACGACGCTTAATCAGTGCGCTTCATGTACAGTAAATTACACAATATCAGTGATAAGTAAATACTTTAAAATGTATATTTGCTAAAACAAATAATTCTTATATAAATATTTTGAACCACGCCTTACTTTTTGTAAACCTTAATCATGTAATTCATTTGAGTGCTAAATGTGAACATGCATGTTTTTCTATTTAAAATTATCATGCCCAAATGAGTGGCCCAGTTCTCTTCACATAGTTTAAATCATTTATTTATTTATATATAATATGCTAAAAACATTACTGCGATAAAACAAAAACAAATGCACAAGCAATACATAAATCTTCAACACTTATGGGTCTTGTTTCTTGTCCTACATTTTGTTTCCGTGGCACAGCTCCGTCGAAACTTTTGAGAGTCATTCATGATAATGATATAATTTTTCAGCTTTGCAATGTTCATGTATATTTTTGTCAGGCTCGTCGTGAATGGCATGAACAGGAAATTACAATATCCAAGTGCAATAAGACGCCATTTTGAGAAAAACAGGAAGAAAATAGATTTTTGTATTCCTTCTAAAAACTATTTGTGTTTCTCATCTAGATATTGTTAGCACTGTTTAGTTTTTGAACAGAATAAAATTATATTCAACTCATTTAAGCCTTTAAACAATCACTAAAGGTTAGACATCAATGCATGCATTTTCAACGTTCATATTAACTTATTTTCGGAATTTAGCATTTCAATCACTAAAAGGGTAATCGATTTACTTGTTAAATTACACATTACAAAATTGAGTAATCAGATAACTAACATCAGAGTAATAAGGTTACTTATTCCAACTACATAAACTAGTATATCTATTACTTGTTTTAGTAGATATATGATTTCATTCTAGTAATCATTTAATTTACTTGTTTCAGTCGTAATAAGTAATGGTATTACTAGATTCAATACCTGAAAAAGAAAAAAAATATTTTACTATTATTACATACTTAGCGAAGATATGTTCTGTTTTACATATGTGATATAGCCGGAAGTGAACAGTCCATATCACATACCCGGTCCAATATGGCCATATCAGACCGCCTCGTTTTGAAATATCCATACCAGACCGGTGATATGGCTATTTCAGCCGGGGTGTGATGATAACTCCTAATTGGAAGTATAAAATAAACAGAATTAGACATGTTCTTTTCCATATCAGAACGGTTATCATCTCTCGACACATATCAGCCCTCGGTTGGCGCCGCTGATGATAACCATGCTGATATTAAAAAGGTCATGTATTATTCTCTATGTATTTTGTATAAAAATGCTTATTTTAGTAATACAATTACTCAACCAGAGAGTGGAATAAGTAAACTCATTACTTGATTCAGTAACAATTTATACTAGATTTTGTATTTAAACTACTTATTTTCAAGTATTATAGTTACTTATTTTCATACTAATTTAAGTAACTGTTATACTTAAAGAAATAAGTAATTTCATTCCTATGTAATACGAATACTTAGGAATTCATTACTAAGTATAACTAGTCATGATTGGCAATTACTTAAGATTCTGACAACTTTAAATACTTAAATGTTTACTCAATTTGAGTAATTCATTACTTGTTTTAAACAATAGTAAGTAATATTTTTTAGAGTGTAAAGCTTTATCTAGAAAAAAAAACCGCATTTTTCATAATTCTCTTCTTTGATTTTGTCATTTTCTTTTGTTTATTACAATGGATCTTGTGTATTTAAAAACTGTTCTACCTATTCTATCTAATTTTGCTGATTTCAAGGTGACCGTTTTAATAAGATATCGTAAGTCGTAAGACAAATATTCTAAAGCTTACGACAAAACTTACGACCGTTTTATCAAAGGTGTCGTAAGTATTGTCTTAGATCGTAAGTCGTAAGTTTATATCGCAAGTCGTAATTCCGCTCTTGTGTGTTTGGAGAGAATGAAATTGACGAAATGCACTCAAGTTTTTGCGCGTTTTTTTTTTTTTTTTTTGTGTTCGTCTTACTACAATGACTGCACATGCACCGCAAGATGTTGCTACAAGGAAAGCAAATTGGGCAAGTAAATGAATAACTGCTTTAGTGGATGGGGTCATAAATAAATGGGCAATCATTAAAAGAAAATTCACTCTTAGTTTGACTTCAGAGAAAAAGAACAAAGCATGGGAGGAGGTAGTAGAAAGGTATCTACGAGGGTTTTGTATTCTTATAGTAAGATTTATTCGTAGTCTTTTGAGCTCGTGAAATGTGATCGCGGAATAGAAGTTATCAAAGACAACAAGTGTAAAATAAACTCTACTATTTATTGGCGTACTGAGGTCACAGCTTCTTTATAATGAAATAGGTTACCAGCCCGAAATAGGGTTTTGGGCAACCTTAGATGAAATGCAAATATATAATAAAATGCTGCAAATGAAATATGTTACCAGTCCAAAATAGAAAGCACAAATAATTGAAATGCTGCAAATATACAAAAATATGAAAGTGTAAATGAGATGAAGTTGTAAATTTAACTTTGAAGAAATTATCATTTCGTACATAAGTGAACCCTGGCAACAGATATCCACAAGTACGATAAAGTAAATCAGTACTGGTGCGAACTGCAGAATCCGCCTAATTGAACCCTGGCAACAGATATTCAACGTAGGCGTCAAATTAGTTCTTTGTTATTGACTGGAATAGTCCACAAATACACTTCCATTTATGAATGAATCTTTCTTGAAGCTGTGACGAATGTTTCTCTGTTTATATATATATATATATATATATATATATAACATATGTAATAACAAGACAGCAAAATAAGCAGATAATGTACGCTATCTGAAAAATACAAAAGAAAGCAGCAGTATCTGATATATACAACAATTATGTCAAGTATGTATAAAAGGTGTGGGTGGGTGGGATAAAATACTTTATATAAACTTTTAATGCAAAATTTTATAGTTTTCTGACCTGTGAGTTGTAAAATATTTCCGACTACTCTGAACAGTGTACAATAAGGTAATAAGAAATAATCTAGGTGTGCGCGAGTTGTGAATGCGCATGCACATGGATTATAATTTTAAACATCACAGTAACAAACTGACACACTTGTTCCTTTGATAACACAATTTAATTTTTAGCAATTAAATTAATTTATCAAAGACAACAAGTGTAAAATAAACTCTACTATTTATTGGCGTACTGAGGTCACAGCTTCTTTATAATGAAATAGGTTACCAGCCCGAAATAGGGTTTTGGGCAACCTTAGATGAAATGCAAATATATAATAAAATG
>MJUU01030188.1:69892-90027 GCA_002080025.1 Modiolus philippinarum
GACCTTGCTGTAGCAGGAGCAAGACCTTGAAGTGATAAATATGCTATAAAATCACATATTTCCTGCAAGTGTGGAGGCCATGACTCACTACAATTATAAGACAACCGGAATTTTTTAAAAACTTGTACGCCTGTATCATAAGTGTCCTTGGTGTTTTGTGAAATGGAGGCAGCTAGTAATGTTTTGGTTTCACTCTGGATATTAGAAGCAGAAATGAGTCTGGAAGCGCTGTTGGTTCTTGATCTGCATCTGGTGCCAGATAACGAAATCTTTTCCACTGTTGGCGAGAAATAGCATCAGCAATACAATTACGAACCCCTTCAATGTGTACGGCTTTAAATTGTATATTATAGATCATTGCTTTTAAAACAAGAGGCCTAAGAATATGCATGACCCTTTTTGACTTAGAAGATTTCGTGTTTAAAATGTGGACTAGAGACATGTTATCGACATGTAATACGATTTTCCTGTTCATTAGTTGTATACCCCATGTATGGAAAGCTAATACAATTGGTAAAAGTTCTAAAAACGTTATGTCTCTTAGGATATCAGATTTACTCCATTGTTTAGGCCACAAAAAATAAGACCAAGATGGGGCATAATAAGCTGCACAGCCTGAATACTGTCCTCCTGCGCTATCCGTAAAGAGTTGTATACTATCATTTGATAACCAGTTAACATCAGGGAAATAACAAATACCATTAAACAGCTCAAGAAACATTATCCATACCCTCATATCCTCTTTCAATGATAGATTTAGTCGTATATGATGTTTTGGATTTGATATTCCCGACATAGCATCATAAAAACGCCTATTAAATGCCCTCGCAGAGGGAATAACCCTTGAACAGAAATTTAAAAAACCGGTCAAAGATTGCATCTCCTTGAGAGTAACACTTTTTCGTAAAAGAAAACTAGACAATAATGTTTGTAATGCCATCAATTTCCCTTCTGGAATTTTAACGGTCATTTCATTTGTATCTATTTCTAATCCCAAGAACGTCAATTTAGTAGCAGGACTAACAGTTTTTTCCTGAGCTATGGGAACACCTAACTCGTTACAAACATTGTCAAATGTTTCCATCAAATTCTTACAAACGTTCGTATTATTTGGTCCAGCAAATAAAAAATCATCAAGATAATGAACAATGTTTTCCGAACCACCCCGTTTCTTTACAACTGATTCCAGAAAGGTTGAAAATTTCTCAAATAAAGAACAAGATATAGAACATCCCATTGGTAAACATTTATCTACAAAATAATACCCTAAAAGTTTAAATCCTAACAGATTAAAATCATCAGGATGAACAGGTAATATTCTAAATGCTGATAACAGGTCTTTTTTCCCCAACTTTGCGGATCTACCCGCGTTACATATCATGTTCAACGCAACATCAAAAGACGTATAATTTACTGAACAAAAGGCTTGGTCAATATAATCGTTGACACCCGAACCTTTCGGATATGACAAATGTGTAATTAATCGCCATTTTCCATCTGGCTTAGGGAAAACTCCTATTGGGGACAACCTCAAATTATTTATGGGACAAAACGTGAAAGGCCCAGATATTCTACCTAAATTAACCTCCTTAAGTACTTTTTGCACAGCTGCAAGTTCATTACCATGAATTGAAATTAGATTATTACATTGTGTAGGTTGTCTAGGTCCATTATAATGTAAATGAAACCCTTGCAAAAACCCTGTAAACAGTTCATTTGCTATATTAGCATCGTGATAGTCATTTAGCATATAATATAAAACATTTAGTTTATAATAGGTGTAGTGGCGCGGAGTTGGAGATCTAATAATTGCTCTTGGTGTTCTCGTAGGTGTTCTTGGAGAACCACGGAAGCTTTGTCGTACGAAACCTGATTGTGGTGTAGGTAGTCGTTGGCCTGTAAATGACTGTCCACCTTGCCTAAAATACAAAGATGTGTTTACACGATTGCACTGAACAGAAGGATGGAGCCCAGAGCAACGGAGACATTTATGCAAATAAAGGCAGTTTGTCCTATTACAAAGACCGTTGTTAAAATCATAACATTTGTAATTTTGAACATTTGCGGCAAATGTTGGTAGCATCATTGGTGTTTTTGTTCCATAATATAAGTTAAGAAGCCAAAGCTCTTGGTCCACAGTGCCCCATGGGGCCATTGGACTACGGGCTTTCATCAGGCGGAATTGTTCGTCGTATCGTTTCCAACCAAGACCCGATACACGACTTGCTCCTAATCGTATAGTGTTCATATATTTTAACAGGCCAGGAACTTCTGCAGGGTGGACGGATGAATAAATTGATATAAATACAATGAAGGCATCGGTCCATTGACTGATATTTTCTATTTTAACTGCTTTAGATTTGGGTTTTGATTGCAGTTTTCCATCTTTTACTATGAAACTTGTTTCGTCCTCATTTAGAGGTATAGGATCATTCAGTAAGAGACCCAGGTCAATAAATTCTCCATTTTTTATTTTGTTCTTGATGTTTTCTGGAACATGTGTACCAAGCTCTTGATGGATGCTTGTGTTTTCATGCAAAGTTGTTGATATAAACTCATTACCTTGGTCATCTCTGCCATTGGTTATGTGGGATGGAATTGTACATGATGTTAAGTGTTGTTGACCATTCTGAATATGTTGGGTTGTACCAGTACTTGTAGTTGGATGTTGTTGGCTAATTTGGTTAGTTACTCGGTCTGCTACTTTATCAACTAAAGATGCAATCTGTTCATCTGATAGTGTGCTCTGTGCTGGTGTAGGTTGTACCACCTTAGAAGCTTGTGTTGTTGTTTTTGTCTTCCCTGAGGGTCTAACACCTTCTCCTCTAGCTGAAACCTTCTTTGTTTTGGCCTTCGGCATTCTGAAACTAAATAACTAATTTAAATTTGTGGTCCTATTATAATTTTAATATAATATATAAAGTATAAAAGGTTATGCTCTATAAAAATTAGAAGACAAGAGAATGTTAATATGTGATAAATTGAAATATAATATTGTATCATTACAAGGACGATTAATTGTAAATTGCACGTAAGTGACCGCGACGACGTCTAATTGTGTTTTAATTTGTTTGTTAACGCAACACATGATAGTAATTATTTTGACGGCAACAATTCGGTAAATCTGTCAGAAGATATGAATTATCCCACTGCTGATAACTTTTCCAGTACACTATATTTAGGTCAAACGATGACGCGCCTTACCCGATAGTAATTATTTTGACGGCAACAATTCGGTAAATGTGTCAGAAGTTTTGGATTTTCCCACAGCTGATGGGTTTACCAGTGCACTTTATTTTAAGCGCCTTAAATTTGCCATTGAAAATCAACAATCCGACTGTCGGCTATTTGTTTACTGTAACAATAACAGGAAATACCATATTAATATTCATATACTAATTTTATATTATTGTTTTAACTGTAGTGACTATGAAGTACGTACATTATCTAATATGCAAAATGTATTTCTAATTTCTACAAATACATACCCACTGAGGTTGTGTACTGATAAACAAAGAAATTAATAAAATTGTGATACTGATATTAGCAAACTTCGAACGAATTATTAAATGTAAAATTAATTTAAATCATGCTACAGAGCTTATCATACCAACTAATTCCGTGTACTGATGAGCAAAAGAGATTAAATAAATTTGTGAGACTTATATATATATTAGTACTTCAAATTCCACTCATCGAAGGTATAATTTAATCAATCATTCCGTAAAAAAGCAAAAGAAATAAATTGAAATAAATTACTTTAACTAAATAATATTGTGATACTTATATAAGTACACTTCAAATTCCCGCTCATCGGAAGAATAATTATTCAATCATTCCGTGTACTGATAAGCAAATGAAATAAATTGATTTAAATTACTTTAACTAAATAAATTTAATACTATAAAATACTTTATATAAACTTTTAATGCAAAATTTTATAGTTTTCTGACCTGTGAGTTGTAAAATATTTCCGACTACTCTGAACAGTGTACAATAAGGTAATAAGAAATAATCTAGGTGTGCGCGAGTTGTGAATGCGCATGCACATGGATTATAATTTTAAACATCACAGTAACAAACTGACACACTTGTTCCTTTGATAACACAATTTAATTTTTAGCAATTAAATTAATGTATTTCATAACAAATCTGAAACAAAACCAAGTACACACCGACACTGAATAAACTTCGGTTTGTTTTCAAAATATGTGGCATCGCCATGGTGATTGATATAAGCTTGACATTCCCAATATTCTAAGCTAAGGCATAAAACAGTTACATAAATTACAAAAAAAAAAAATCGTGTACAAAGCTGCAAATGCAAAATCATTATTAGCGTAAAATGCTGTACATGAATAATCTTCATGATCAAAGGTAATCAGTTACTTAAAGAATACACCAGTTTTTTTTTTCTTTTTTTATTCTGTAAAAACAAATCAGGTACAGAGAAACAAATTTTACATAGAATAGAATAATACAGACTTCAGTTTCACAAATTATTTCTATTATGTTTTTTTTTTTGGTTCATTTTCAGTTTGCAGAATTAGTTTCAATGACCTAGTACATTTTCAGTGTTTTTTTTCATCGGACAGGAGCGAAGTAAGCAGTCATTGTTGAACATTCAGTTATATCAAGTTAACATCGGCAGTTTTAAGTGAGAGATGTGAACTGAATAAAAAACTTGATGAAGGGGTAAATGACGTCTGGTATACATAATTATGAAAAAAAACAACATATCTTCCTAGAAAATATCTTGTGCACATGTGTGTCATTGTAAAACGTATGTTACATGGTTTCGGTAAAAAAAAATCCATTAGGCACTGACCATAGTAATTTTCATGGGGCCTGTTTTTTTATCCGAGCCGGAATTTTTCTTCGCCCGCTTCGGGGCCAGATTGTTTTGCCATATATTACACAATGCTAGAAAAAAATATTGAGAAAGGCGTCTTTTTTTCTAATGGACAGGTTGAGAGCAAGATTTTTTTTTTTCTGCCTAAGTGCTGGTCAGAGAATTTTTTAAGTAAAAATAAGGGCCAGAATCTTTTCAAACAAAACTAGCCCTCCCCTCCATGAAAAGCCCCATCCTGAAAATGGAATGGTCCATGCCTTATTTTGAGGTACCCATAATCGAAAATGACACATCACTTACTGTCGACAGCTACAAATACAGGCTTTCGTTAAGGAATGATACCATCTAAACCAGAAGCTTTGAGCAAAAGCTACAGTGGACATTCAAATATTAGAACTTGCTGTTATATGAAACATATTGATGGAATCCAAACAACCCGACTCGGCTCAGTTGCTGTTGCTCCGAAATATTATTGGTTCAATAAATAAGCCGTGTTCCACGGTTAATGCACATCACATGAATATAAAACTAGGGGCTCAAAGACTGAGCCTGTATCGCTCACCTGACAAAATGCTGAACATGTTCTGTGTGTTGGCCATGTGTTTTGTCGGATTGAAATGAAAATAACAATCTTTGTTAAGGACCTTCTGTACATCATTCCTGTAAAATGTAGTTGAATTGATTCATTTCAGAGGAGTTGATGAAAATTATGTTTTTCATATAGGGTCCAATGTTAAATATAAGTTCCGCGCTGGTGGTTGTGTTGTTAGTCGGATCGGAACAAAATGGGCAACCTTTGTAAAGAACCTTCCATGGCATCATTCCTGTTTAGATAAGTTGAATTTCCTTCAGTGGTTTCAGAGGAATTGATGAAAATGATGTTTTCTCATAGGGTACAATGTACAATGTAATGACCAATCATTGTAAAGAACTCTCCATAGATCTTTCCTGTAAAAGTTTTGTTGATTTTCCTGAAGTCATATGGCAGGATCAGGGGTAATTTACTAATTTGCATAGCGGCCATCTTGTAACTCTTGCTTGTCTGCCATGTTTAGTTGGAATACTTAGGGGAGATATTGAAATTTTGCAAAATTATCTAATAATACATTTTAGAACATATCTGTCCCTATCAAAGCTAGATTCTACACATTGTTTACGTCTATTCTATACATAAATACTTAACTGTAATAATGAAAATTTCCGGCCAATTAAGTTTGAAATTCGAAACGGGATCATGGCATTTTGACTGTAGAAGACATTGTAAGACTGCCCAGTAAGCTATCTTTGACAGAAAAGTACACATTTAAGATAAATGTGTAGCAAATTTGTCCGCATATGACTGTGAAATATAACTCGCATAGATTCATAAACAGTCGTTCCTTTTAAACCTTCTAAAGAATATTCGCGGCCAAATCGAATTGAAAATGTGTAATTCCAAGCTTTCCACAATTTCTATGTTTTAATATTCCCACAACAAAAACTTTTCATAACGGAATATTACATTAATACAGTACTTTTAGAAAAAAAGACGGGGGTAGTATGAAAATAATCCGGAACACTGAGATGTACTTTTGAAATTAAACTTTAATAAAGGGAAGTAATTCACCAAAAAGGGGCGCGGCCACGTGATTTTATCTCATGAATAAAGTACCCCCGATTCTTCCTTATATTTTTCATATAGGTTCAAATGTTGGCGGTCATGTTTTTTGTCGGATCAGTATAAAATGATCATTTTTGTAAAGTCCTGCTTCTTTTCGCATATCCTGATGTTTTATCTTGTACCCTCTGAAATACTTGTTGTGTCTTATTTTTGTTCTAGAAAATTGTACAACGTATAAAGAATTTATCACATTAGTACAATATTTATGTTTATTCAGGATAAATAATCATACTGAGCATTTCTTGTAAACTATCTTCCATTCATCATGCCTGTAAAGTTTGGTTTAATTTGCTTCCTCGCTTTCAGAGAAGATGTGAAAAAGGGAAAATGTAAAACCTAAGTTCTGCGTAGTGGCCTTGTTCTTTTTGCCGAAATGACCAATCTTAGAAAGGGACAGTCTTAATGTTTTGTTGTATTTGCTTCACTAGTTTCGGAGGAAAAGATAAAAATGTGATTTTTCCGTAAGATCCAATGCTAATCTTTGTTCTTGGCTGGCGGTCACGTCTTTTTTCCAGATCAGAGCCAAATGAAAGGACCTTCTATACACCATTCCTGTAAAGTTTGGTTCAATTTGCTCTAGTGGTTTCAGAGGAAAAAATGAAAGCATGAAAGAATAAAGGGCTACGCCAAGCGCAGCATGATACGACCGCAGCATTTCGACCACTGAACTTTGAACAAGTTTTTGTAATTTAAAGTGAATGTGGACACACTAAGGAGCTTGACACAGTGATTAGCTGGACGCAAAATGGGGACATACCAATTTGCCCTCTTGATCCATTAAAGCTCGGAAACATTAAGAGTTATGCCAAATTTGTTGCTGTACTACTGAAAGAAGAAACTGGCCAAGGAAATAAATCCAATCGAAATTCGACAAAAAACTATAGATTTACATATTTTGAAAAATTGCAATTTTGGCCCATGTGACCCCTCATAGCTCAGAAAACATAAGAGCAACGACAAATCTGTTGACATACTATTGAAAGCTTATAACAAAATGAATCCAAAGAATACAAAATCCCATCAAAATAATAACCAGAGTCTCCCAGGAGCCTGTATCGCTCATCTGGCTTTTAGTAGCCACAATCAAGGTAACATTGTAAGTTATACAGTTGATCTGCAGTTTCTTAAACTTTCGTAGCTCAAACACCTACAATATCTTGAACTGTTTTTAAAATCTGTTCATGTTTTACTATATTTCTTTGTTGGGCTTTTTTGACAAAAACAAAAAAAAAGTTCATGCTAAGGACCTATTTCGACCCCAGTTTTGAAGTCGAGACGTCATTTTGTAAATGGTAGTCAACAAACAATTTTTAACATCGGTTTTGAAGTCGCAACACCAATATCTACTTGGAAAGCAAATTTCATTGAAATCGGGCAATGTTGAATTTTCCTGCCTTTTTTGGCGGCCATTTTGAAAATGTCGGTCTATGAACAATTTTTAATATCAGTTTTGAAGTTCCCACAGCATGGCAACCATTTCATCAATTTACACTTAACCTTCATCTTAACCTTCATTTTCTATAGTTTTGGAAATAAAAGATGAAAAATATTAAAATCTTAAAAGTTCGGTAAAAAAAGGACAATAACTCCTAAAAGGGTCTTTGAATTTTCTTCACAATTTCAGGGTGGGCAGATCTTGATATGCTGGACATTTTTGCAGTTTTCACTTGATCTCTATCTGTTACACTTTCTGAAATGAAAAATAAAAAATGCAAACATTTTGAAAATTTAACGGAAAAAGGGCTATAACTCCGAGATTGGTTTTCAGATTTTCTTCAAAATTGCACAGTGGGTAGATCTCATCATGCTGATAATTTTTACCGCATGTCAGATTTTTAATATCTTTAAAGGTTTTCGAGTTATTAGCCAAAAGTTGTAATTAACCCCTATGTTCTATTTTTAGCCACAGCAGAAATGTTGGTTTTCCGATCCGCACCAAAATTCTTATGCCAAGGAACGTTTGTTTTTCAAGTTTTGGGTTTCATTTGACCCATTGGCTTCAGAGAAAAAGATGAAGATGTAAAATTTTACGGACGGACGACGGACGCCAAGTGATGGCAAAAGATCACATGGCCTTTGGCCAGGTGAGCTAATAATAATAATAATAATTAAAAGGTCAATTGTTCAGAGAACAATTGCAAGGTCTTTCACCAGTTTTCACCAAGAGTTTGATTTTGATGCCTATTTCAGACAAAAATGTGATGTAAACAAAAGTTTTGAACTTAACTTTTTTTTTGCTCAATGGTTTCTAAGGACTATTTCGAAAATTAGCTTGTTGCTAAGGACATGAAAGTCACTTCCGGTTGGCAATGTCATTTATTTCCTCTTTACAACATTACAAATATTTTGCCTATGGTTGCTAAGGTCTTTATGGCAAAAAAAAACGTTGCTGCTAAGGACATGAAAGTCACTTCCGGTTGGCAATGTCATTTATTTCCTCTTTACAACATTACAAATATTTTGCCTATGGTTGCTAAGGTCTTTATGGCAAAAAAAAACGTTGTTGCTAAGGACCTTGAATTTTGACCTTGACCCTATTTTTTCCACCATGTGTAACTGAACATTTTTTGTTCTCATAGTTTCTTTGTATCTTACATAGTTTTTGAGATATAAGCAAAAAATAAATAAAATCGGACCCCGAAAAACAGTTTTTGGGCCCTAGGTCCAAAACCAGTGGTCCAATTATTTTGAACCCAATGTACCAAATGTAGATCTTAATAAGACATACATTTTCTCAAATACATTTAATCAGCTATCTATTACGGTTTCCGAGTTTAACTAATAACCAGGTCTAAGGTCATCAGTGACCTTGAGTGGTGACCTTTGACCTTGACATTTGTAAATGGCCATACAAGACTTATGAACAATGGTGAAGGTTTCAGGTCTCTACGACTTATCGCTTGGGAGTATTAAGCATTAACGGAAACTCAAAATCTTTCAAAGGGAAATAACTCATATAAGGAGTTATCGAATCTCTTCGGACTAAATGTAACAAAGTTGCGTCTCTTGATATTGAACATTTTTTCCATTACATATCTTCAGCCATCTATTACGGTTTACGAGTGAAAGCGATAACAAGGTCAAAGGTCATCGGTGACCTTGACCGATGACCTTTGACATTGACATTTTTAGATGGCCATTATTGACTTAAGAACAATTGTGAAGGTTTCAGGTCTCTACGACTTATCGTTTGGGAGTATTAAGCATTTACCGAACCTCAAAATATTTCAAAGGGCAATAACTCATATAAAGAGTCGTCGAATCTCTTCGGACCAAATGTAACAAAGTTGCGTCTCGTGACAATGAACATTTTTTCCCATCACATGTCTTCAGCCATCTATTACGGTTTACGAGTGAAAGCGATAACAAGGTCAAAGGTCATCGGTGACCTTGATTGGTGACCTTTGACCTTGACATTTTTAGATGGCCATGATTGACTTATGATCAATGGTGAAGGTTTCAGGTCTCTACGACTTACGGTTTCTGAGAAAAAATTGTTTACGGAAACTCAAAAACTTCAAAGGGCAATAACTCAAAAAATACCATACCGCACGGTGTGTTACGGCACATACTGTCGCCCCTGCACATATTGTCACCGGCGACAATATGTGCAGACGTATCGGCACATATTGTCGCCCTGCACATATTGTCGCCTACACATATTGTCGCCGGCGACAATATGTGCAGTACATTTTTGGCACATATTGTCGCCAGTTTTAAACGAACTTGTACTTGATAATACATTACAACAATGTTGAAGTAGCAAGTGTACTTCACTGATGCTGAGTCTTTAGGGATAAAATAGTTTGTGCTGTCATGGAAACTGAGATTGGAAGAGAAATTTAAAATGTTAGTAGTTGAAACATAGAATCTCATGCATGCTACGTATGTGAAAAACTAGAAGAACAAAAAAATATTGAATGGTATCAAATGAAGCTACTTGTTTGTATGCAAGAAACACTATTTAGACTGTCTTGTTAAGGAGATGGGTATTGACACTTCATCTGGCAATCCTACTTATTGCCCAACTACATTATCAAGGGACAAGATAATCACAAATCACACTTCTGTGTTAGCATCATTCCGTATCAAAGTTGACGAGAATAACAGTTATCTCCCTTATATTTACTGGGTGCCTAAGCTTCACAAGAATCCCTTCAAACAGAGATTCATTGCAGGATCTGCCAGATGCACCACTAAGCCATTATCCAAACTCCTAACCACTTTACTGACTGCAGTTAGAGATGGTCTAAAAAGCTACTGCGAAAAAGCCTATTCCACGAGCGGCGTGAATCAGATGTTGATTCTTAAAAATTCCAAACATCTCTTTGAACAGCTCTCCTCAAACAGTCTCGCATACTGCAATAGCATTCAAACTTTTGATTTGTCTACCCTTTATACAACTCCTCCCCATAATAAACTTAAAACTGTAATTTCCGATCTGATACATCAATGTTTCTGTAACAAAAACGGAGAACGCAGGTATCCCTATCTGGTAATAGGAACAGATAAAACATATTTTGTAAAGAACCACACTGAGTCAAACAAGAAATACAAAGAAAATAACGTAATTAAGATGCTTGAATTTTTGATCCACAACATTTTTGTTGAATGTGGAGGCCGTGTTTTTCAACAGATTATAGGGATTCCTATGGCAACAAATTGTGCGCCACTTTTAGCTGACCTTTTCCTCTTTTCGTATGAAGCAAAGTTTTTACAAGGGCTGATACAACTTTTAATTTCAGCTTCAGATATATAGACGATGTACTTTATCTTAATAACCCAATATTTAAAGAATATTTACATCGTATCTACCCCAATGAACTTGAAATTAAAGAGACAACCCATAAACCTGATTCTGCTTCATACCTTGACCTTTTGTTATACTTTGACGAACATGGACGTCTGAAATCTAGATTAAATGACAAACGTGATGATTTTGACTTTCCAATTGTGAACTTTCCCTTTCTCAGCAGCAATATACCTGCATCCCCAGCACATGGAGTATATATTTCACAATTAATTCGTTACTGTAGAGCGTGCAGTACGTACAGTGACTTTGTGGAAAGAGCAAAAGCACTGTCACAAAAACTGCTGAGTCAGGGATATGTTCAGTTTTTGTTACTTTCATCCCTTCTATGGCCGTCACCACGACATAATAGATAGATATGAAATGTCAGTGTCACAAATAAAAACTTACATTTTCAGCTAGATTCGCGTCTTCCCGGATTTGAAATTGCCGGTTTTGACTTTACCCTGTATTGACCCACTGACAGTGTGACGGGTGCTGTGCACAGAGCAGGACATTCTTACCCTTCAGGAGCACCTGGTGTCACTCTTTTTTATTGAGAGTTCACACCGTTAGTGCTTTAGTTTTTTGTGTTGTATATGTAATGTTCGTGTGTTTTGTGGAAAGGTGGTGTCTTTGGTCTTCCGTCTTTTGGTGTTCTTGCTTTTGCCTTGTCTTTGGACTTTGATTTGTGTAATCTTCTGCTTTGTTCCTTCGGTATTCTACTGCCGTTGTTTTAGAGTTTACAAAGAAATAAGCTATTTTTCTTGCCATATCTGTAAGTTAGTGTCATAGAAAAGAGTGGAACTGTAAGGGAATGCGGGGACGCTTAGAAAAACTTAAATCTATGTCCTATCTCGAATTAGCTTTACTCCTACTTCCATACCCAAACCTGTACGTTTTTTCCAATGTTGTTTTTATTTAGCTTTATGTTTGTACTGAACCAGTCAACCCGCTACTCATAAATTTGTAGGCTTTCTTTCAAATTCCACAGCATCGTTGTCACTATTTATCTTTGTATGTTTAATTGTTCCTTATTGATCATTCCACGAAAATGTTGTTTTAAAGTTTCAGTTCTTAAAATTAAGCTCGAATCTCATTCACGGCAAATTAAGGTTTTGGGTTTTCCCGATAACCATCTTTGGTGCTTGTCTATTCATGATTAAATCTTCATTTCGATGTATTCTAATTGTGATATTGTTATTCTGAGGAATCAACTTCTATAAGCTCAGGGCGAACTGGTGCAATCAAATTGCGTCCACTGTAACTTTTTTAGCTCACCTGGCCAAAGGCCATGTGAGCTTTTGCCATCACTTGGCGTCCGTCGTCCGTCGTCTGTCGTCCGTCGTCCGTCGTCTGTCGTCCGTCGTCGTCGTCCGTAAACTTTCCACATTTTGACTATCTCTGCTGAAACCACTGGACCCTGCACAGGAATGATGTATCGTACATGAAGATCCTTCACAAAGATTGCCGAATTTTTTCTGATCCGCCATGAAACATGGCCGCCAGGGCCGCACATAGTTTTAACATTGACCCCTATGGGAAAATGCACATTTTGGCTATCTCTTCTGAAACAACAGAACAATACTGAACCAAACTTTACAAAAATGATGTATGGAAGGTCTTTTACTTGGATACCGAATTTTTTTTTTTTGATCGGCCAAAAACATGGCTTTCAGCGCAGAACATAGTTAAACATGGGACCCTATTGGAAAAGCATATATTTGCTATCTCCTCTGAAGCTACTGAAACAAATTGAACCAAACTTTACAGGAATGATGTATGGAAGGTCCTTTACGTAGATTGCAGAAAAATTTTCCGATCTGCTAAAAAACATGACCGCCAGCGCAGAACATAGTTTAACATGTGAACCTATGGTTAAAGGATATATTTGCTATCAGTCCTCTGAAGCTACTGGAGCAAACTGAACCAAACTTTGCAAGAATGATGTATGGAAGGTCCTTAATGTAGATTGCTGAAATTTTTCCGATCGGCTAAAAACCATGGCCGTCAGCACAGAACATAGTTTAAAAACATGGAACCCTATGGGTAAAGCATATATTTGCTATCTCCTCTGAAGCTACTTTGGCAAATTAAACCAAACTTTACAGGAATGGTGTATGAAAGGTCCTCCACATAGATTGCCGAAAACATGGCCGCCATCAGAGAACATAGTTTAACATTAGACCCTATGGAAAAATCACATTTTCATTTTGTCATCTAATACCACTGAAGCAAATTCAACCAATCTTTACTGGTATGATGTACGGAAGGTACTTTACAAAAATTGCTCATTTCATTTCGATCCGATAAAAAACATGGCTTTCATTGCAGAACATAGTTTAACATTTGAGCCAGGTATGAGATAACCGTCCTTTTAATCATCTTTGAAACTAATCAAGCAAATTTAACTACATGTATATGTATAGTAAGTCCTTTGCAAAAATTATTCATCTCGATAGGATCAGACAGAGTGCTAATGGAGAACATAGCTAAACATTTGACCCCATTGGTAAAAACATCATTTTTGGTCATGCATGGCATAGAAACATTTTCAGGTGAGCGATACATGCTCACTCTCTGAGCCTCTGGTTGAGTGACATGTCAACAGCTGATACTGAATACATTCAAAGTATATAATAGTTTGTTAACAGAAAACCAAAATATGAATATTTTGTTATTAAACAAGATAGGCTCAAAAAGAATTGTTCTTTCATGTCTACAAAAATGTACAGAGTGACTATACTATACTCTAACCTTGCCAAAGGCCATGTGAGCTTTTGCCATCACTTGGTGTCGGTCGTCCGTCGTTGTCTGTAAACTTTACATATTTTGACTATCTCTTCCGAAACCACTGGACCAGTTTTAACGTTACTTTACAGGAAGGATGTAAGGTAGGTCCTTCAGGAAGATTGCCGGAATTTTTCTGATCCGCCACAAAAACATTGCCGCCAGGGCCGAACACAATGTAACATAGGACCCTATGTGGTAATGCACATTTTGGCTATCATTTCTGAAACAACTCAACCAAACTTTACTGGAATGATGTATAGAAGGTCCTTTACATAGATAACCGAAATTTTTCCGATCCTCCAAAAAACAGGGCACAAAAAAGGGGGTGGTTGGGAATTTAACTCTAATTAAGAAATCAAAGAGTGTGATTTAAAATCAAAAGTTGTGTTTGATTCAAGGAAACATTGAGCATCACCAGTGAAACTTCTTGGTTATAAAAACTATGATGTACCCTCGGGTTCTGATCATTTCGGTTGTACATTGCATGGCGATTCTTTGCAAAATTCTTTTTGTTCTTTCAAACTTTTCCAGATAACAAAATACCGAAATTACTGTAAACTTAGTTTCTGCATATGGCCATTTCGACAAATTATGTCTCTTCAGTGCAGATAAAATCTAAACATTTGGAAGACCATTAACTCAAACATGTTAAAAAGCTGATAGAGAACAAATAACTAAATATGATCTAAATGGAAAGTCAAAATCAGCTAAGGACATAGATATCAACTGTTATAAAATTGGTAGATAGATAGATTGAACTGAATGATATGCAATTTTTTTCACTGAAAGAACTATGAAGAAATGCATAGAAGGTTGCTTGACAAAGACAGCACTGATATCGGTGAACATGAGTCTTTCGTCCCCATTATAAATCTTTCGGTATAATCTGCTAGAAGGCAAAGAAGGCCAACTTCATATTTAAGAGACTTTTTGCTTGATAATATTTTATTAAATTTCATTGAATTGGGCAATAACAATACTCTAAATAGTTATACAAAATGCATGTTTACTGATGTGTCTTATCTTCTGAGTTTCATTTTGGTTGCTTGAATTGATATTCGGGCTTAAGCGTTCAGCCAAAATAACAGTGACCCTTGATGAGTATGTACCCCCTCCCCTCACTCTCTGCCATGCCCATCCGTCTGTCCGACACAAAGTTCATCAGCACATCCCCTCTGAAACTACAAAGCAGGTTTTAATGAAACTTATTTTTGGCAACTTCATAACATGTAGTTGTGCATACTACCAGGAAATCTTATTAAATTCCCCCAACTACCTAACAGAAATGTGAAAGCTTGTATGTAAGAAGTGTATATCATGTTATGGACCTTAGGAATTGGCAAAAAGTCTTATGTAACAGGTTGTAATTAAGCGAAACGCCTCTTTAACTGCTCCACAGAAGGTAATGAAGCTTGATATACAGTGAGGCACCCTCATGATAATATAATTTCACTTTACATGTATCAAAATAACCTAAAACTACTTTCAAACTCATATCTAAATCTTGAGAACAAAGGAGACATCGTTTTGGTAAGCAAAAGCAAACTTTTATTTATATTGGAACTATCTGTTGTTTTGCCTTATTAGTTCATCAGACCCAAAGGGTAAGAGTGAGCTCTTGCCATCACTTTGCGTCTGACGTCCGTCCGTTAGCTTTTCACATGTTGAACATCTTCTCTGAAACTACTGGAACAAATTTAACAAAAGCTTTACAGGAATGATGTATGGAAGGTTATTACCAAATATGCTTATTTATGTCGGACCAGACAAAAAACGCGAACGCCATCGCTGAACATAGATCAACATTGGACCCGATAAGAAAATCATATTTTGATCATCTCCTCTAAAACAACTGAAGCAAAGTCAACCAGACTTTACAGGAATGATGTAAGGAAGCTTCTTTATAAAAATTCATCGTTTCGTTCTGACCCATAAGAAACGTGACTTCAAGAGTGGAAATCAAAGTAATAACAAAATTAACGAACAGACTTGGCAAGAGCCGAAGTCCATGAGTCAAACAGACAAATCAGGTGGAAACAACCGGAAAAATTGGTGACCGCATGTGCCTGACTTGGTACAGGCATTTTAAAAGAAATGGTGGGTTAAACCGGTTTTATGGCGCGCCAAACCTCCCCTTTCATTGCGGTAGTATCCGGTAGCAACTCAACATCAAAAGCTTTTGAAAGGTCGTAGACAGTTAAAAGAAATGATCATCTCAGTACTAAGTAAAAAGAATTTGGACCGAAACTCCAAATGTTTCCATAAGGATCTCATATCTATTAAAGAACTTTTTAATGATCGAATGAGACGGAGTTTCTTTGAAGCCTTGATTAATAAGGCGGCCACGGAGATAACTATGTCTAATGAGAAAGTCTGTATAATTTGTGCAAGCTCTCGCGTAACGAATCAACTGCGTAAGCAGGATAAGCTTGAGTTAGGGAAATTGATTCGTCCCCTTTGTCCTAAATTTAAGAACTGAAATAATGCCCATTTTCGTCAATTCGAGATGTTAGTCCAAAAAGATGTATATCTAGCGGTTTCTGTGGTTTCCTTTTTCTCTAGTTCTGGCGGATATATTAATGGGATCCAAAAAGATGCGTTTTTGATGGAAAGAACATCATCAATATATCTATAAGTGAGCATAGTATAACATTAGACCCAAGGGAAAAACATCATTTCACCAGCTGCTCTAAACTATTGAAGTAAATTTGACCAAGCTGTACTGGATATATCGCCAAACGAAAACCGAAGCAAAAATTGAGAAATGGGAAAATCTAAAATAAAAATTTCGAAGAACACGTCAATTCATATATTAAACAAAAATTAAGACAACCTTAAACAGACAAAAGAAATAAAGAAAAACACACAAAAACTCCAAAAAATTAAGCACTTTCAATGCGAAAATTTTGAGATATCATATCATATTTGCTCCGAAAGGCTAAGCATGATCTGCTTCGCGTGGGACACCCGTCACACTGCCAATGAAAAGTCTGACATTGTCATAGTCAATGTCTGTCAACTCGGTTATAAATTATTGGTCTACTAAAAGATGACTATTCGTATTTGTGAAGTAAGTGAGAACCGAACCGTCAGTCTAAAATAAGAATAATCCAAAGACAATGGCAACATTGGAAACACAGATACAAAGACATAAAACAAGTACGGAACAGTAGAGAAAAATAGAGACACATATACGGATAAACAACATGGACCCAATTTAAAACCATGGATGAGATCAGCTGCACCGGTGGAGTAAGCATCTCTTGCTTCTTATAAGACACCCGCCATGTTGAACATGTCAACTCTGGAAGTAAAGTTAAATCCAGTGGAGGAATCAATAATCTTGAGTTGTTGGAGGGATAGTTCTGTTGTCATCTAAGAAATAGATATCCGATAGCAGTCCACAAGATCGTGGTGTCGACAGTGATGACTTCAAGTTAAGGGCAACATACCCTTGTTTAAGTTGCCTATTTGTGAACAACCGGGCTCTATCAAGAAATTCACTGTATCGACCACATGCCCTTGAGCTTGAATGAGTTTGGAGATGTAAACTCCATATGCAAGTTCTGTTGGAATGTTGCTAGAAAGAAAAGGGGAGTTGACTAATTGGAAATGTGATGTCCTCGCGTGTATCATATACAGTCTGTTTGTAGCCTACCTCTGTTGTCAATTTCAAGATGAAGGTCAAGGAATGATTCCGGTGTGGCAGTGTCTGTAGTATCCTGAATTTCGAGCTCTTTCGGGTACATAAGATGAAGAAAATCACCAAAGCGAGGGTTGTTTATTGACAAATATATAACGGAAGCTGAAATTAAAGGTTTGGTTATTTTTTTTTCCTATTTTTAAGAAGCCCTTCGATGAATTCACCTTCATAAGAGTGGAGAAACAGATCGGCTGAAAGAGGTGCACAGTTTGTCCATTGAAATTCCAATATTCTGTTTAAAAACCAGTCTTAAAAACTGGACAAAGATATTCTCGACCAAAGACTCTTTCATTCTAATCACGTCCTCCTCTGTATATTTTTTTCTCAGATTCGGATTCATATTTCACAAAAAAGTATGCTTGTTCTGTACCTTTACCAATGCACTTATATCTCCGTTCACCGTTCTCGCTGGAGAAATATCTATACATTGTGAAAAAGAAACATTGTAACGATCTGTCCAATCACGGTGACGACCGTAAAATTTTTGTTGTGACAATGGCAACAGTGGAAATGAACCTAAACTTTTTAACCAATCAGAAAATGTATTACATTCAAAATTAGATTATTCATCAGCTTCTGTGAAATACATTCAGCGAAAGAATTACATATAATATTAACCAAATAAGAGACTTTTAAGAGTCTGGATTGCTCACCTTGTTCCTATGGTGCCTAATATCCTCTATTTAAACTATGTTTCTCGCTGGCAACTATCTTGGATGAGAAACGAACATAAAATTCACAAACTTTGAAGAGGGTCACCCTAGGAATATTATATTAAGATTTGACAGAAATTTTTCAAGCAGTTTCAGAAAATAAGATCTTTAAATGCATTTCCCATAGGGTCCTATGCTAAACTATGTTCCGTACTGGCGGTCTTCTTGAATGAGGAAAAACATAAAAATCACAAAGTTTGAAGGAGACCAAGTAAGGACTATTGTGACCAAGTTTGATTCCAATTCGCTTGGTATTTTCAGAGGAGAAGACCTCCGAGTGCATTTCCCATAGGGTCTCTACCTTAAACTATGTTCCCCACTGACTGAAGAGGACTACCAAAGGACTCTTGTGACCAAGTTTGGTTCCCATTGCGTACTAGTTTCAGAGAAGATCTTTGAATTGATTTTCGAAAGGGTGCTATGTTAAACTATGTTCAGCACTGGCAGCCATCTTGGATAAGGTACGAACATAAAAAAATCACAAACCTTGAAGAGGACCAAACAAGGAATCTCGTGACCAAGTTGTGTTCCAATTGACCAAGGGGTTTCGGAACATAAGATCTTTAAATGTATTTTCCATAGGGCCCTATGTTACAAATATGTTCCCTGCTGGCTGCCATCTTGGATAAGGTACAAAAATAAAAAATACAAACCCAAGAGGACCGCCTAAGCACCATTGTGACCATAGGGTACCTATGTTAAACAATGTTTACCGCTAGCGACCACCTTGGATGAGGTGCGGACAAGCAAGACACAATTTTTGAATTGAACCACCGAAGGACTATTGTGACCAATTGTGTGTTTCCAATTGGCACAGTGGTTTCAGAGGAGAAAAGCTTTGAATGAAAAGTTAACGACGGATGATGGATGCCAAGTAATAGCAAGTGCTCACCATGCATCTTTTTCGTTAATGTTTTTTTTATTGTTTTGTTTGAAAATGGCCCTTTTCAAAATTGTACAGGTATGTGAACAATCGAGTATCCTTGGATATTGGTTTACCCATATCTTTTCTTGATTTATATTGCGTCTCGGATGAAGGAACCTGTCGAGCAGTAATTTGTTAAAGATGTAAATAACATTTGTTTACCTGTAACAGTGTTTTGCATTTATTTATAGCAATGAAATCGACATGCCAAAATCACACAATCCGATTATTCTCACGTATTCCGGAATAACTTAATACATGCAGACCCATCGTATGCAGCAGTTCTTTGGGTGACTACGAAGTTTTGTCACGTGAAGATTTTCAGGGGTTCCAGATTCAGCTCCATCGGAGCTTTGATTTGTATTTATTACGACCTTGCACATGATATACGTTTCATATTCTATTGTAAGAAAGTGTCATCTGTCGCTATAATAAGGGACGACCATTTGATTTTCAGGGGGAGGGTTAGGCGATTTTGTGTGGAAAATTTATTTAATTACATGAAAATTTCAAACAAATTGTTTATTTTCACCAAATGTCATATAAAATTATTTATTTGCATTTGAAAAAAAAATTAATTCTTCAAATCAAAATTAAATTAGATTTATTTTCTTGACAAGAAAGATTATAATATTTATTTTCATTGACAAAAAGATTAGATTATTTATTTACAAAATTTACAAAATCGCCCAAGCCCCCC
>MJUU01030188.1:95297-118411 GCA_002080025.1 Modiolus philippinarum
GTCAAAATTGCAGAGCAGGTAGATCTTGCTATAGTGATCATTTTTACTACCTGTAAGAATTTTGATATCTGTAACGGTTTTTGAGATATTTGGTATGTAAGTTTAGTCCATTCAAGATCCAGTGTAATAAATCTTGGTCTATCCACTTTTATTGTAGATCTTATTTTTAAATATGTAAATAGATTTACAATCACGGACTTCTTTGGAAACAACGGCAGTAGAATACCGAAGGAACAAAGGGGTGATATTCACAAAAATCGAAGTCCAAAGACAGGGCAAAAACGAGAACACAGAAAACATTGACGTTAGACACAAAAACAATGACGCCAGACAGACACAAAGCACAGAACCAGAAACCACAACATTCAGAACAAAGGCACTCACAGTGTGAACTCCAGTGAAACTGAGAGTGACATCAGGTGCTCCGGAAGGGTAAGCATGTCCTGCTCTGTTAACAGCACCCGTCACACTGTGAGTGATTCAATCCGGGAAAATGTCAAAGTCGGTAGTCAAATCCGGGAAGACGTGAATCTAGCTGAAAATGTCCACTTTGTAGAAAAATTATTCTACAATTTGATATTGATTGGTAAAAAGTAATTTGAATAAAAATTTGTATTTACACGGACTTTGGAATTGCTTTGCGCCTGTCGGTTAAAGTGTCCGTGCGTTAAGGCATTTCTGTTTGGTAACAAAATTCGTAGAGACTCTAGTACAAGCTTGTTAACCATTTTGTAAAAGAAAATCAATCTATGTTTTTCCCGTCTTTCAGAAAGTTTTTCACATACCGTTTCATCGTACAGTTTTTGAATTACATAGATTTTTCCCACCCGTGACTATTCTCATTGCCTAAACTTGAACATTTTCAATTTTTTCCAACACCTGGGTATGATTTTTCCCATGCGACGTCCCCATATTCAAGAATTAGACCAATAAACGATATATACACTTTTTTCAGACCAGGAAAAATCGTACTCTCCGTAAAATATTCATTCTGCGGTGGGCTTTTTGTAAAACCTCAAGAATTTTCGCGGTCCTACAATGGTATAGTGCTGTATTCGTCGGCGGCGTGGTCGTTGTCTGTAGACACTTTTGTTTTTGGTCAATGACTTTAATTCCAGTTGATCAATCCTTATGAAATTTTAAAACAATTCTTCTTGGCACAAGGGGAAGGATTGAATTAGTTTTGGTCATTGTTGCTCCACCCATTTTTAAGAAAAAGGACCAAAGAGGGTAAAATTTGATGTTTTCACATATGTGGCTCAAAAATCATTATTATATTTCGAAATTTGATATGCTTTCTTTCTGTGTGCTCCTATGGAAATGTTCAATCTGTCATATGGCAACGGATTTAACATTGCATGTACCGTTCATGAGATAAAGGGGCCCAGCAGGGGGAATTTCATTTTTTTTCATTTTTAGTCCGATTTTGATGCAGTTTTTTGCAATGGATTCCTTATGAAAAATTAATTTAGGGCTGCACCTTCAGATTTTTTGTTTGATCTCCAAACTGTGAGGGGCTAAAATTGCATACATGCAGAATATCTGAATTTTTAATTTTTCATCGGAGTTCAATGGATATTATGGGGGTTACTCTCGTTGTAAGACTTCAGTGGTTTGCCAACGGATATGATGTATCTTACCGTCTCCGAGCTACATGGGGTCAAATGGGCCGAAATTGCAATTTTTAAATTATGTAAAACCATTTTTTATCATATTTAAATGAGTTTTTTTCTTTGAATTCCCCTTGATGTAAGATTGTGTTGCCAACTAATTTGGTGTACCTCTTACCGTTTTTTCGGCTATCAGGGGTCAAAGGGCCAAATGGAGCAAAATTTGCATTTAGAATTTTTTTCCTTTGGTTGTTTTGATATAAGGATTAGTTGGTAATCACCAAGTTTTGCTACATTTTAACCGTTTCCAACCAATAAGGGATCAAAAGGGCTGATTTCCCTAGTTTGCTTCAGGTAATTTATTCTTCAGAATCCTTATTGTGTCCATCAAATTACTAATGTGAAGCTCTTTACTGTATCCACTACAATTTCAGTTTATGATGGACTAAAATTTCATACATGCCGAATATCTGAATTTTTATTTTTTCATCGAAATTCAATAGATTTTTGGGGGTCCCTCTCGTTGTAAGCCTTCACTAGTATGCCAATGGATATGATGTATCTCTTACCGTTTCCGATCTATATAGGAAAAAGGGGCAGAAATTGCAACTTTTAAATTATGTAAAATCTTTATTTTTTTATCATATTGAAGTGAAATTTTTTTCTTTGAATTCCCCTTGTTGTAAGCTGGTGTTGCCAACTAATTTTGTGAACCTCTTACCGTTTTTCGGCTATTAGGGGTCGAAGGGCCAAAATGGGGCAAAATTGCATTTGGGATTTTTTCCAAGGATTGTTTTGATGTAAAGCTGAGTTGGTAATCACCAAGTTTTGCTAACCTCTTACCGTTTCCAACCAATAAGGAATCAATAGGGTTAATTTTTATTTTCCCTAGTTTGTTTCAAGGTAATTTATTCTTCAGAATCCTTATTGTGTCCATCGAATTACTAATGTGAAGCTCTTTACTGTATCCACTACAATTTCAGTCTGTGGGGGGCTTAAATTCCATACATGCAGAATATCTGCAGTCGTATGATGCCTTTATTCAATTATGGTATTCATGTGGTCATTTAGAAAAATTGATACCAAGCTCTTTGTGACTGGCAAGTTCTTGAAGATTATGAATATCCCTGACTAATGAGGGGTGTAAAGGTTTGTTGGGCTTTCTAGGTATGATAGTCGTTTCTTTTTTAGGGGATTTAAGTTGACGAGCCCCTTTTTCGACCAAAGATGTATTTTGTCAAGGTCACTGTTTAAAATTTCTGCAGCGTTGTTTGGAGTATCTATAATAATATAAATACTTGTATCATCTGCACAATCTTAATGCAAGCGTCTAAGGCGGATACTATGTCATTTATAAATAAAACAAACAAAAGAGTTCTAAGAAATGAACCTTGGGGACTTCTGCATTTATAGATCTCCATTCTGAACAACTACCATTTAATAATGCAACCCTTGCATCTTCCCAGATAAATAATGTTTAAACCAATCAGTAAATTTGTTGATTCACTGCAGAATCGCTTTTCATACATTTGCCTTCTTCTGCTCCGTAAGGAAAGTAGAAGAAGCCAAAGATTTATAAAATGGAACTTTCAGCTGAGTAGCGGCTTCTATCAAAAGACGGGGATTGATCTGATCTGACGCCTTACTTGGATTTAAGATTTTTAGAACAGCAAAACTTTTCGCTTGAAGTTTTGAACGTTTTTTAAAGAGTAAATAAATTTCTTCACAGGACTGAGAAAACGAGTTTGATCAATAAGAGGGGCTAACAACACAGGTATACGGTACAAAATTTGAATCATCAGTTAAAATTAAATCAATTAATGACGACGAAGGTTAAGTAAAATTAGTTGGATCTTCAACAAGTTGCTGCACACTATTTCTGGTGCACAAATTTGTAAATTTTGGAATTCTTTTTAAATTGATTGTCATTGAAATCACCATGATTATTCTGATATAAAAATTAACGTCATTTACCGAAATGCGCATATGCAGAACCTAAATTCACAGTTACCTCGGTATTTTGATATTATTTCCACTGGGCCTCTGCAACTGCTGGTGGACTGTTAGTCCCCGAGGGTATTTACCAACAAAGTTGCCAGTATTTCGATGCTGACCCGACAACAGATTTTATTTAAATATTTGCAATAACTAAATTTAAGACAATTTTGTTAAACCTAAGAAGTATCTCACTCTTGCATAGCTCTGTCCTTAGCTGATTTTGGCTTTCCTATTAAGATCCTATTGGTAATTTGTTTTCTATCAGCGTTTACACATATTTCGGTTTATGGATTTCCAAATGTTTTGACTTGAGCTGCACTGATGAGACATAAGTTTGCGAAATTCACATATGTATGCGACACAAGTTTTCAAAATGCTCATATGCAGAACCTAAATTCACAGTGACCTCGGTTTTTTGTTATTTGTTGCCACTGGGCCTATGCAACTGCTGGTGGACTGTTAGTCCCCGAGGGTATTCACCAACCCAGTAGCCAGTACTTCGTTGCTGGCTCGAAAACCGATTTCATTTAAAGATTTGCAATATCTAAATTTCAAAAAAATGTTTAAACCTAGGGATTATCTCCCTCTTGCATGGCTCTGTCCTTAAATGTTTTTGGCTTTCCTATTTAGATCATATTGGTAATTTGTTTTCTATCAGCGTTTACACATATTTCGGTTCATGGAATTCCAAATGTTTTGAATTGAGCTGCACTGATGATATATAAGTTTGCGAAATGCACATATGTAGAATCTGAATTCACAGTAACCTTGGTGTTTTTGTATTTTACTGCTGATTCCACAGAATCTTCTACTCTACCCAAAGGTTCTAGATTACTTTGTGGTTGGATCTAAAAAGTATCGTACAAAACAATTTCATTCTTTCATTTTAATTCGACCCAGACTACTTCTACACCCGCTGGTTCTAAATCAATTCCTCTTGTTGCATGCATATTATACCGAATGTAAACAATTACCTCTCATTCAAGTTTGAACAATAAGCCAAATAAAGACTTCTTAAAAGGTGTAAATTTTATTATAAATAATATATATGGTCTTCTCCATGTCAGGTGTATTAAAATACATACTAATGCACAGTAAATTTCATTATGTCTACGCTTGTTTCAAGGAGTAATCTTGCATCATCCGTTATCCAATAGTAAATATTAAAAAAACAGTGTTTTGCACTTTGTCCACCGAGTTGTGTAGGTAGCAAGATCAAAATATGTTGATTTCTTTTAGGGGAAAAACACACAAGCAGGGTAGTAGAAATGAATATTTTGTTTGTATATTGATGGGAGGGGGGTCAATTTGCAACCCATGGTCTTTCACTAGTCAAGTTCCTTTTGAGTTGTCAGCTTTCGTTTTTGAGTTGTTTTAACAGGGACATTTTTTTTTTATTTTTACAAATTTCGCTGTCGATAATTAAAAATATTTTACATTTCGACGAGGTTTCATTCATTTTGCTTCTCAGAAAATTCTCAATCTGTAGTACTTCAACTAACCTTGAAGTTTCAAGAAAATATTGTTTTAAATTCTTAATTCAGAAATATGATAATGCAAATCCCTATTGCCGTTAAAGTTTTATTACAAATTCGCGCTGATTAAGTGGCTGACCCCATCGGTCGTCCTGCAAAAGGTTTCCTCCGCTTCTCTTCAGATATGCACAAGAAATCAATTGTTTTAAGGGAAAACAATATAAGATAAAAATCACATTAGCTAATTAAAAAAAAATGATATGTCTCTCAAATGAAAAAAAAAATTAAAAAAAGCTCAATATAATCATTTAATATTCATGTTTATATGTAGAGTTCTATATGCAAAAATACAGCATAAAAAGTCAGGGAAAAGGAGTCAAATCTCGACATTTGATTTGATATCGGAATATGAATTTTTGTATATTATATCTACCGGAAAGGCAATTAAAAGTTATAAAATACAAGTACGCACATGCATGTCTTATTTTTATACTTCAAGAAGGTTAACTGGCAAAAAAAAAAAACAAAAAAAAAAACGACGCGACGATTTTCTGGAACAAACGCCTACCTCACAGTCCAATAAGGACATGTAGACCAATCGAGACGGCAGAACATTATGAGAGTATTATTATCCTGATTTCATTTCTTTTCAGCAGAAAGACAAACCACATGACAGACGAAGAATTGGTAAGTTGTATTAGCTCTTAATTTATAAATATATACTTCGCATACCAAACCAAAGCCAAACCAATGATTGCAGCAGACAAGTCATGTTTATATTTATTTTATATATATTGTACTTATATGCCTTTAAAGGATTTACGCATTTCTGTTTCAATGTAGGGGAGGGGACATCCGAGTTCCCTTTAAACTTTTTTTTCATCTGTACGAAATGATTATTTAAATGGGAAGGATGAATTATAATCTCATAGCAAATGTAAGTTTCTTCCTATTTGCTCCGAGCGAGAATTCGGATGGTGCAAAGTACACCATCTTCGCTTGCCAAGGGTTACAATTCGCTCCTCTCATCTTCACCCTTGGCAGATTGAGCCACAATTTGTGAAATATCATTTTCAAATTATCTCCCTTTGAAGTAATAGTTTCAGTATGATTTATTGTAATAATTAAAGATTATTTAATGCATCTAATAATACAACAATTCACAATATGTTTAACTACAAGGATATAACCCTTCAAAAGTAAAGAAAGATTATAAAATCATGAAATTTTGCAAAATAGAAAAAACCACTAAACACCATATTTTAAGTTTTATTGTTATGATGTATATTTAAAATCTGAATGTAAGCTAATTGATTGGCTGCAGCAAAAGTTAACTGCAACCAATCAAATACGCGGATTTGAGACCACAGAAATCCAGCTTGATCTGCTAAGGGTGAAGATGAGAGGAGCAGATCGTAACCCTTGGCTAGCGAAGATGAAAGTACACTGCCTTTCCTTTATTACGAAGACATATACTGACAGGGTTACCCCAGATATTTTTTAATTAAATAAAAAAAGACTTGAGAAATTTTGTTTTTAATATATCCGTGAAAATTAAAGTTAGTTGTGTATAGGCGGGGTCGTGGTAACCATAGCGAGTAAAAAATCCCTGCAATATCGTCAATGCATGTAGTAACATAAGATATATCAATTGAATAAAACTGTAGTCTGATATTTTCTAATGTTCTTTGGATTGCTTTTTGAGAGAGTATTCCACAAGGATCAAATCACCTAATAAAACAATGAACATTATGAACGGTACGTATCATTGTTGTTTCTTGTTCGTATTTGTTTTTGTTACTTCAGCACATGACAGTGAAGTACAGTATGCATTGTAAGTATTGATTCAGTACATATCTTTGTTACTACAGTATATATAGGTGTACTAAGGTACATGTGTGTGTACTTCAGTACATATCTGTACTTCAGTATATATCTGTGTTACTACAGTATATATAGGTGTACTAAGGTACATGTGTGTGTACTATAGTACATGTCAGTGTTACTACAGCATATGCCATCTTTACATCAGTACATATCAGTGCTACCACAGTACATGTCGGTATTACTACAGTACATGTCAGTGTTGGTACATTAAATGTCACTGTGACTTATGTACATGTCAGTTGACTACAGAACATGGCAGTGTTACTTTAGTACACGTCATTTTACTACAGCACATGTCAATGCTACTACAGTACATGTCAATGTTACTACATTACATTTCAATGTAACTACAGTACATATCGGTGTCACTAAATACATGTCAGTGTACTACAGTACATATCACTGTTACTACAGTATTTGTCAGTGCTACTACAGTACATGTCAGTGTTACTTAAGTACATGTCAGTGTTTCTAAAATAGATGTTACTTTACAACAGTGCATGTCAATGTTAAACGTTACATGTCAATGTTACTATCTTTTATGTCAGTATTAGTGTCAGTTAAGTACATGTCATGTTACTACAGTACATGTCAATGTTACAAAAGTATATGTGAGTGTTACTACAGTTTAAGTCAGGTTAAATACAGTACATATCAGTGTTACTACAGTACATAACAGTGTATTTACAATACATAACAGTTTACTGCAGTATAAGTCAGGTTTAATACAGTACATATTAGTGTTACTAGAGTGCATGTCAGTGTTGGTACATATTAGTATCAGTGTGACTTAAGTAAATGTCAGTTGACTACATTACAGGTCAGTGTTATAAGAGTAAATTTCAGTCTGTGTTACTACAGTGAATATAAGTGTTACTACAGTATATATCAGTATTACTAAAGTACATGTCAGTTTATTACAGTATATTTCAGTGTCACTACTGAACACTCTAGTGTTGGTACATTACATGTCAGTGTGACTTAAGTACATGTCAGTGTTTGTACATTACATGTCAGTGTGACTTAAGTATATGTCAGTGTTGGCAACAACGGCAGTAGAATACCGAAGGAACAAGGGAAGCGAAGACTACAAAAATCGAAATCCGAAGAAATGGCAAAAACGACAACAGAGTAAAAACAAAGACAAAACAAGGACGTGAGACAGCTACAAGCACGGAAATAGAAAGACGACGTTAAAACCTAAGGCACTCATAGTGTGAACTCCCAGGAAAGCCAGGAGTGACATTACATGTCAGTGTGACTTAAGTACATGTCAGTGTTACTACAGTATATGTCACATTTACTACAGTACATTTCAGTGTTACTGCAATTTAACTATGTACATGTACTATAGTACTGTATTAACACTGAAATGTACCGTAGTAACACTGAAATGTACTTAGTAACACTGACATATACTGTAGTAACACTAAAATATACTCTTATAACGCTGACATATATTGTAGTAAACTGGCATGTGCTATAGTAAAATGACATGTACTGTAGTAACCCAGTTTTGTTTTGTAGTAACACTGACATGTAAGGACACTTGCATATACTGCAGCAAACTGACATATACTGTAGTAACCCAGTTTCGTACTGAAGTGACACTGACATGTACTGTAGTAACCAAGTTTTGTACTGAAGCACCACTGACATGTTCTGTATTAAACTGGCATGTACAGAGGTGACAATGACTTTAGTAATACTGACGTGTACTGTAGTAACTTTGACATGCAATGTAGTTAAATTGACATGTACTGTAGTAACATGGACATGAACTGTAATAAACTGACATGAACTTTAGTAACACTGCGATGTACTTTAGTCAACTGACAGTACTTAAGTTACACTGACATGTAGTGTACCATCACTGGCATATACTGTAATAACACTGACATTTACTGTAGTTTCACTGATATGTACTGTAGTAACACTAACTTGTACTGTAGTTAATTAACGTGTACTGTAGTGACCTGACATGTATTTAGTAACACTGATATGTACTGTTGTACACTGACATGTACTTTAGTAACATCTATATGTACTGTAGTAACACAGAAATGTACTGTAGTAGCACTGAAATGTACTCTAGTAACACTGACATTAACTGTAGTGAACTGACATGTATTTAGTAACACTGATATGTACTCTTGTACACTGACATGTACTTTAGTAACATCTACATGTGCTGTAGTAACACAGAAATGTACTGTAGTAACATTGAAACGTACTGTAGTAACACTGACATTTACTGTAGTGAACTGACATGTATTTAGTAACACCGATATGCACTGTTGTGCACTGACATGTACTTAAGTAACACCTATATGTACTGTAGTAACACTGACATGTACTGTAGTACACTGACATGAACTTTAGTAACACCGATATGTCATGTAGTAACACTGACATGTACTGAAGTAATCCTTACATGCATATACTTTACTTCACTATCATGTGCTGAAGTAACAAAAACAAATACGAACAAGAAGCAACAATGATACGCGCCGTTTCTAATGTTCATTTTTTTTATTAGGTGATTTGATCCTTGTGTAATACTCCTCTCAAAAAACAATCCAAAGAACATTAGAAAATACCCGACTACAGTTTTATTGAATGGATATATCTTATTTTACTACATTCATTGACGATATTGCACGGATTTTGTATTCGCTGTGGTTACCACGACCCCGCTTGTACAAATCTTACTTCAATTTTCATGAATATATTAAAAACTGTGAAATTCCTCAAGTCTCTATTCATGAAATAAAATTAACAATATGTTTGTGGCGACCCTGTCAGTATATGTCTTCGAGATAAAGAAAAGGCCGTGTACTTTGCGCCATCCAAATTCTTGCTCGGAGAAAATTGGGAGAAACTGGGAAGAATAGAGGAAAAATGAAGAATGTTTAAGGAGAACTCACATTGAAACTGAAACGCGTAAATCATTCAGGGGCATATAAGTACATAAAAAGAATATAAAAATGGTTTGTCTGCTGCAATCATTGGTTTTGGCTTTGGACTGAGAGGTTGGCGTTTGTTCCAGAAAATTGTAGTGTCGTTTTTTTTTTGTATGTTTGTTTTTTCGCCGGTAAACCCTCTCGAAGTATTAAAATAGGACATGTCTGTGCATACTTGTTTTAACATATTTTATAAATTTTAATTGCCTTTCCGGTAGATATAATATACAAAAATTATATTCATATTCTAACATCAAATCAAATGACGAGATTTGACTCCTTCTCCCTGACGTTTTATGCTATATATTTTTTTTGGTTTGTACATTACATATAAACATGGATAACCTTTGCAAAAATTAAAAAAAAAGTTTGTGTTGGGCTTAATTTCGTTTTTTTTTCCATTTGAGCGACATATTGATTTAATAAAGTAATGTGATTCTTATCGTTGTATTGTTTACCCTTTAAGGATGTATCCTGGTGAGGAGCCAAAGTTTTAATGTATTTAACTTTTTTTTCAAACCTTGATTTTTGCAAATTGTTTACCTTATGAATTAAATACATAAAGTAATATTCATAGGTTGCTGTGCAAATCATTTTGCTACATCTATTTGAAAGTGACCAATGCTAACACTTTTGCGCATTTTTAGGAATTTTTGCCTATATTTTGACTATTTTCATTGAAAAAACAAGGTTAGAAAGTTTGAAGAAATTCATCCCCAAAAATCATATGATAGTGTTGATATAAGAAAGTTTTGTCTAATTTTCATGCTTTTAAGGGGCTATTTCATCATTTCCATATTTCCCTGAAAATGTAGATTTTCTTAATTTTTTTAAACAGATAACTTCGTTTGTCTTGTGATTTTTTATTCCAAAAATATATTATTCCAAACGATATTTCAACGAGACTGAAACATAACCAGAATACATTCTTAAGCAATTGGTGTCTTTTGCATATCTGAAGAGAGGCGGAGGAACCTTTTTCGGTACGCTTGGATCAACCACTTTATTCAGGGTGATGTGGGATACACCTTTCTCTAAATCTTACTGTTCTCGTCAATTTCAAAGCATGGGCGATCAAAGTGTTGATTGTGGGTTGATTGATCTTGAGATTTCATTGGATATTGAAAAGGTCACGAGATTTTCTTCAAATAGCAATATATACAATGTACCTGGAATAAATTTATTTCGAGTATAAATCAATGAAAAAAGTATTTACTCAAAGCATACATTGTTTATTTATCTCGAATCATATATGATGGATTTCCTTTTGTTGATTTCCATGCGATTTAAATCTCATATCCAGTGATGTTCACATGCATCAAAACCGTAATCGTCATAATTTGCTGATTTCCAAGCACTTGAACCGATCACTACCGATCACAACTATTCACATCAAATCATCTTTTTTTATCTTTTTGAGACCACCTCTTCATATAAGATTGCAATCAATCTTTATATAGTAAGAACAGTAAAAACGATTGAAATTGATAGCAACCGATTAAGATATTGTAAATGTGAACGTCCTGTTTCGGGTTTTTTGTTACCGTGAAAATCCCAATTGTTAAAAACTTAAATTGCTATCATCCCATTTTGGCGTGTTAAGTACAGATACATAAGGTTCCATACAATATCAAAGATGCTGTACTGATGGCAAGTCCCAGTGACTAATCTCAGTGATATGACGAGGATGAAAAAACATGAATAGTAATTATAAGCGATGATTGTGCTTCGATGAAAATATATTCAGACAGCGCAAAAATATGGTGGCCAGATACGGCCATTTCGCGTTTTTCCTTTTCTCCTTTCACGTTTTTGACAGATGATTAAGGACGATGTAACTAAGATCTGCAGTGGTGGCCATCTTGGAATTTGATTGATACTAGAATCCTGCATTTGTAAAACAACCATCAAGCTACTATGCCTACCTTGTATCGACTTGATGAATGAAACGGCTTTCAAGCAGTAGCAATTAAAAACCTTATCCCATACAGTCCTATGTTAAAACTAGGTTCCCCAGTGGGGATCGGAACATTTTTAACATATGTAGAAATTGCAGTTCTTGATAAGCTGGACACTTTTGCTATGTATCCTTAACCTCCTCTCAAATCGTTTTTGAAAATATTAGACAAAATGTATAAAATAATGAAAAATTTGACAAATAAAGGACAATAACTCCTACATGGGTATTACGATTTTCTTCAAAATTTCTAGGTGGAGTGAACTAGGTATGCTAAACATTTTTGCACCTAAAGTTGATTTCTATCTGTTATAGTTTTTCCAATAAAATAAAATACCTTAAATTTTGAAAATGTTAAGGAAAAAGGGAAATATCTCGAAGACAGATTTTCTGATTTTCATCAATATTGCAAGGCGTGTAGATCTTGCCATACTGATCATTTTTACTTCTGCCCGATTATATATATTTGTAAAGGTTTTCGATTTATTTGCAAAAACAGCAATTTACCCTTTTTGTATTTCTAGTAACAGCAGCCACGTTGTTTGATCTTTGGACTAATAGAACAAAATTTTAAAACTGCATACCCTGGTTATGATTCATGCCTAGTTTTGTTACCATTGGCCAAGCACTTTCAGAGATGATGTTTTCTGAAATTGTTGAAGGACATACGGACAACAGATGCAAAGTGGTGGCATTTCAGGCTAGGTAGGCTAAAAAGGGGCTGCAAGCATATTTCTAGATGAACACTTTTTTACAATACCGTCTTGCAAACTATTTAAGGAATGCAGAATTATAAACGAAATCAATAACGAAAAGAATACTTTACCACCCACTTTTCTTGTATTATTGGTGCATAAATTAAAACTTGAATTAGCTCCAAAATACTTATCAGATCTACTCGTTTTTTGCTAAGGACAATGAATCATACGATACAAGATTTTTATTTTTAGACAATTTCATTGTCCCAAAAACAAAAACAACTATAGAAAGCCAGTTTCTGTTTTGGTGGACCTGAAGTGTGGGACTGTCTACCTAGTTCAATTAATAACTCGAAAGCTGTTTTTGAATTTAAAAATAATTACCATTTTCTGAATTGCCGGGTCTGTCAATGCACCACTAAACCTCTTTCACAGCTCCTCACTACTTTGTTGATCGCAGTCAGAGATGGCCTGAACAATTACTGTAATAAAGCTTACTCCACAAGCGGTGTGAATCAAATTTGGATTCTTAAACAAAATCAAAAGATCTCCTTGAACAGCTATCCTCAACCAGTCTTACCCATTGCCATGGCACTCAAACTTTTGACTTTTCTACACTTTATACAACCCTGCCACACAATAAAGTGAAAACAGTAATTGCAGATTTAATACATCAATGTTTCTGCTCAAAAAATGGAGAACGCAGATACGCCTATTTAGTTATAGGGAGAGACAAGACATATTTTGTTAAGAACCACACTGATTCAAACAAGAAGTACACTGAGACTGACGTTATCAAAATGTTAGAATTTTTGATCGACAATATTTTTGTCGAATTCGGAGGTCGTGTTTTCCTACAGACAATAGGGATTCCTATGGGAACAAACTGTGCGCCGCTTTTAGCTGACCTTTTCCTTTACTCCTACGAGGCCAAGTTTTTACAAGGGCTTATTCAAAGAAAACAAAAACATTTAGCCCAGTCCTTTAATTTCAGCTTCCGCTACATAGATGATGTACTTTCTCTTAATTATCTTAAATTTAAGGAGCATTTACATCAGATCTATCAAAATGAGCTTGAAATTAAAGAAACAACTGAAACACCTACTTCAGCTTCTTACCTAGATCTTTTATTGTGTATTGACGAAGATGGACGTTTGAAATCTAAGCTATATGACAAGCATGATGATTTTAATTTCCCAATTGTGAACTTTCCCTTTCTTAGCAGCAATATACCTACCTCTCTAGCCTATGGAGTGTACATTTCACAGTTGATTCGCGACTGCCGAGCGTGTAGTTTGTACAGTGATTTTTTTAACAGAGCAAAAACACTGTCCCAAAAGCTGCTTAGTCAGGGATTTAGTCAACCTATGTTAATTTCATCCCTCAAGAAATTCTATGGCCGTCACCATAACATCATTGAAAGATATGACGTGTCAGTATCCCAAATGAAAGTGGACATTTTTAGCTAGATTCACGTCTTCCCGGATTTGACTACCGAATTTGACATTTTCCCGGATTGAATCCCCCACAGTGTGACGGGTGCTGTTAACAGAGCAGGACATGCTTACCCTTCCGGGGAACATGATGTCACTCTCAGTTTCACTGGAGTTCACACTGTGAGTGCCTTCGTTTTGAATGTTGTAATTTCTGTTTCTGTGGTTTGTATCTGTCTAACGTCATTGTTTTTGTGTCTAACGTCATTGTTTATGAAAATATGAAAATTTGATGTCTTATTATGATTTTACTCGTAAACAGCTTATAATTAAGGGCATTTCAAATCCTCGTTTTTACGGAAATGTTGTAAAAAAAAAAGCCAAAAATCGATTAAAAGTCCGGAACACCTAAGATAACTTACATTCTTTACATTATAGGGGATATCGAAAAGATGTTCTGCTTGCATCCGTTAAATTGGCTTTGAGACCTTATGACCTGAAAATTTTGCACACACACTGGTCTCTCACTGATACTGCCGATGTCTACTGAAATGTATGATGATTCTTGACCAAACCCTTCGGGAAGTTTTGAGTTTGATTTTTCTTCCGTCGTGCGACAGTGTTCTACCAGCAGACTAGGTTCCTTGAGTTAGCCGGCATTTTAGCGGCGAGCACCCTTGACCCATCTTTCAAAATTACGTATTGTTTTTTTTTCTTTCCTTTCAAGATTGTGGTCATGGAGTTAGTAATCTACCTGTATTGGGTTTTATTCGTATGTTTATTATACTATAGGGAAACGCAACAGATAAAGGGGAGGTTTGGGTACCCATAAACTGGTTTAACCCTACCGCTGGCTTTTGCTAGTGCAGGTACCAAGTCCGACTGCCCCGAGTTCCTATCGTTGTCTACGTTTGTCTTTTGTCTTATTCGTGTTCTTCATGTGAAGTTCCATAGCAGACTGTGGCATGTAATTATAATTTTCTGCCATACTAATTGTAGGTATTTCCCGTTTGCTATTTTTTACATGAGTCTTTACTTGCTATACAACCCGCAGTTAATTGTCATCCAACTCTGAGAATTTTGTATTTCCTGCATTTTCTTTATCTATAGCAACAATCTCCGTTTTGAAAATTTACAGAGCTCAAATGAGTTTCACACCTGCTACATAACCTTCCTGTAAAATGTCATCCAATTTAAGTTTTTTGATTTTTCTGCCCATTTTCCGTTTCTTATTCCTTTTTCTTTTAAACATTTCAATAACAGAAATGAGTTGATCGATCTCTGAGCGCTTTGAACACCTCTTCCGTATCTATGGCAGCAAAATTAAAAGAACACAAATGAGTTTCATGCTTCTACATTACCTTCCTGTAAAATTTAATCCGATTCTAAGCTTTTTTAAATTTCCCGCCCCTTTTCCGTTTCTAGTGGCAAAGGGCCCATTTCGAAAAAAATGCATCTGTATTTAAATGCTGTTTTGAGCATATGATTTTACGCTTAGCTTTATAAGTAACTCTTATTGATTCAAAAATTTTATATCATTAGCGGTTGCGGTAGCTCTTTTTTCTGCTTTTTCATAAGATTTTGGTTGTATCATTTAGCGGCGATGTGTCGACGCTAAATGCAATAAATTGTATCATTAGCGGTTTTGTATCATGAGCAGGCGATATGGGAGATCATAAATGATATAAATTATATCATTTAGCGTTGCGCCCGCAACGCTAAATGATATTGATATCATTAGGTTGCGTTGCATCATTAACGGTTGCTACAAAGCAGAAGATAAATTAACTGCAATTTTGGGTACTTCATTGGAACAAAATTTGTTTAAAAAAATGAATTAATCATTTTGGCTTGAATTATCTGCATGTGATGTATTTTTCTATCTTTTTTATCAATCCAAATCTAATGTCTAAGTCTTTTAATATTAAATATTAAATTTTTGTTGATTCCAGTGGGATTCAAAACCCTCTTTCGCGCTTGTAAAGTTAAAAGTCTGCCACGCTACCACTGGACCATCGTTGACTTGTTATACTTTCGGTTAATTAATATACTTAAGTGTCAAATAAAATAAATTGGTAGTTCGTTCTATTTTACATCCCTTTGGTTTCCCACAGAGATGGCACGGGCAGAGTAATCTGTGTGTAATATCTGTGCATTAGAATAGCAGCAAATACTTCGGTGGGAAGGTAATTTCGATATTCATTTCTCTAGTTCTAACCCCGTTGGGTTCCTACGATAGACCGTTATATTTTAATTTTTAGGCCCTGCATTAGCGTAGATATTCGCAAATCTGGGGAGATGAACAAGTTTCCATGTTGACTGAATTTATAGACAGCTTATTTATTCATTTATCTAAAAGTCTGCATTCCCTTTCACTTTGTGTATTGACTGAATTTATAGACAGCTTATTTATTCATTTATCTAACAGTCTGCATTCCCTTTCACTGTATGTAAGAGAATCCATGGTATTTTTTTTGCTTTAAAATAAGAATTAGAGTGAGTACTGACAAAAACCCCAACATCTTATCTGTGCTTGGTTTTTATGGTATGTTATGGACCGATCTATGCTGAGCGCCCAATCAAATGTGGGCTATTTCAATTTTTGGAAAATGACACTTAGAAACATGTTTTTGTTTTTATTCGGTTTTCCAATTGTTTTGATATAATCTGCACTGATGAGACTTGTTGTCGGAATGGCCATATGCAGAGGATAAATTAACTGCATATTAGGGTACTTCATTGGAACAAAATTTGTTTAAAAAATGAATTAAACATTTTGGCTTGAATTATCTGCCTGTTATGTATTTTTCTATCTTTTTTTATCAATCCAAATCTAAAGTCAAAGTCTTTTAATATTAAATATTAATTTTTTGTTGATTTCAGTGGGATTCGAAACCCTTCTGTCAAGGTTGTAAGGGTTAAAAGTCTGCCACGCTACCTCTGGACCACCGTTGACTTTTTATACTTTTTATACTTTCGGTTAATTAATATACTTAAGTGTCACATAAAATAAATTGGTAATCCATTCTATTTTACATCCATTTGGTCTCCCACAGAGTTGGCGTGGACAGTGTAATCTGTATGTAATATCTGTGCATTCGAAGAACAGCCAAATCCCTCGGTGGGAAGGTAATCTCGATATCCATTTCTCTAATTCTTACCCCGTTTGGTTCCTACGATAGACCGTTATATTTTATTGTTTAAGCCCTGTATTAACGTAAATAGTCGCAAATCAGGGGAGATGAACAAGTTTCAGCGTTGACTGAATTCATAAACAGCTTATTTATTCATTTATCTAACAGTCTGCATTCCTTTTCACTTTGTGTAAGAGAATCCATGGTACTTGTTTTGCTTTAAAATAAGAATTAGAGTGAATACCGATGAAGACCTCAACATCTTAACTGTGCTTCGTTCTTATGGTATGTTATGGACCGATCTATGCTGAGAGCGCCATCAAAACGTGGGCTATTTCAATTTTTGGAAAATGACATGTAGAAATTTTTTTTTTGTTTTTAATTCGGTCTTTCAATTGTTTTGATATAGTCTCCACTGATGACACTTGTTCTCGAAATGGCCATATGCAGAAGATAAATAAATTAATCATTTTGGCTTGAATCATCTGCCTGTAATGTATTTTTCTATCCTTTTTTATCAATCCAAATCTAATATATAAGTCTTTTAATATTAAATATTAAATTTTTGTTGATTCCAGTGGGATTCGAAACCCTTCTGTCAAGGTTGTAAGGGTTAAAAGTTTGCCACGCTACCACTGGACCACCGTTGACTTGTTATACTTTCGGTTAATTAATATACATAAGTGTAACATAAAATAAATTGGTAGTTCGTTCTATTTTACACCCCTTTGGTCTCCCACAGAGATGGCACAGGCAGAGTAATCTGTGTGTAATATCTGTGCATTAGAATAACAGCCAAATACCTCGGTGGGAAGGCAATCATGATATTCGTTTCTCTAATTCTAACCCCGTTGGGTTCCTACGATAGACCGTTATATTTTAATTTTTAGGCCCTGCATTAGCGTAAATATTCGCAAATCTGGGGAGATGAACAAGTTTCCACGTTGACTGAAGTTATAGACAGCTTACTTATTTATTTATCTAACAGTCTGCATTCCCTTTCAATTTGTGTAAGAGAATCCATGGTACTTGTTTGTCATTTTCCTACACATTTGTTCAACTTGATCTTCAAATTGTCACAAATAAATACTATTATTATTATCTTGTATCAAAGTTGTATCACAAAAAAGCCTTGGCTATCAAGGGACATCACTCATATTCAATTTAATTCTCTTATGATGTAGTTTAATATTGTTAACTTTCCGTACGTCACTAAATTCACATGGGGCAATCAGTGAGCTGTAGTACGCCATCAAAACCGCTAAATATATATTAAATGTAATTAACATTACACTGACAATAATCTTCCGAAAACTGAAAATTCTGTCGATGAGTCTGATGACTGAGGATACCTACAGAAACAACAATCTATTAAACGTATATTTGATTCATAATCAATCTGGATTGAAGCTTTTCTGTCAAGAATTTTTTTTTAGTTTGACTCTGCGTTTCTATCCGCGATCGATTTTGGTCAATTTGGGATACTTGCATATGTTTCCAGTTATGACCAGTGATAATGACATTTATAAAGAGGGGGGGGGGGGGTGTGTGCTGTGCTCTTTTCCTTTTCTGAATAAAGTCACAGTGCAAGTTGATGCAAAGGTTTAGGTTTTCATTGCATCATATTACGACATATTGTTATTGCAAACAGAGCAAGTGATGAGATAGATAAAGATAATCCTAATTGTGTGATTTCCAAAGATTTTTAGGACTCTCCAATATCTGTACTTTTGAATATTATTGCTATATTTGCACAGAAAGCAACGTTTGCCGTTATTGGTAATAAATTGATCAGTTTCCAATGATGATAATTTACTTTAAAGGAATGCATTTCGGATTTTTTTGGGACAATGAAATGATACGGAAAGAAATTCTGGAAAAAGGGTTTTCCTTTTTGGTAATGCATGTAAAATTCACTAGCAGATATGCTTTGATCTTCTTTGGGCATTTTGATCTTATCTCGATCTTGACAGGCTAAACACAATTGTGTTAGTCTTAACAGAGTTGTGTTAAACTTGTCAAGAACGTGATAAGATTAAAATGGCCAAACAAGATCATATCACATCTGCTAGTCATTGAAATATTCAGGGGATATACCTGACAAATGAGGTAAATGTTGATTGAAAATAGTAACCAGTGGCGCCCTCCAATTTTTGTTTTGAAAAAAAAAAAATCCGATATAAGCTTTAAAATACCAGCTATTCCATGCGTGCACTGGCCACTTCAGTCTATTGATTCATTTCTATTATAGTCATGAATCGTGTATTTTTTTTCGGATCCAGTGCGTCGGGAAAGTTTGTGTTGCTTTTTAGATGACTCTATATATATATATATATATATATATATATATATAAACAACATTACTAATATGTTACTATTTTAAGCATTTCAGGACCGATGGAACTTTGGATATAGCTTTGGAAAAAAAGTTACAAGTTATAAACAAGTACCACAGGAAAAGGAATCTGCAGGACTCTTAAATATTCCATTTTGTCTTATATGGGTTATTTGCCTTGAACATGAGAAAATCTAAAAAACAATTTCATTTGTATATTTTTATTATGCTAATAATATTTTTTGCAGTTCGCGAGTGGCAACCATTACCAAGAAAAGGTAAAACATTACACGCATTTAAGTGCAGTGACTTAATTTATCCGAATGTTAAATCGACTGTGCAGAAAATAGAATCGACGGGTACGGCAAATGACAGTCAAATAAATACGATTATAAGCAACATTATTTTTCTTACGAAATGTGTGAATAAATGTCGCTATATAGTTGGTGTGTTAAATAAAACTGCTATGTTAATAATAGTGAAGTCATACATTGGGAATTATGATCAAAGACTGGAAATCAGAAGAAGCTGGGGAAGACAATTTTCAAATAAAACTGTAATTGTGTTTATGGTAGGACAACAGGAGTACGCACGTGATTTATTACAATTCGAGATTAGCCTATACAATGATATTGTACAAGGGTCATTTGAAGATACACCTGCAAACAATATCATAAAAACATTAATGTCCTATAAATGGATCGTGGACTATTGTGCAGCTGCAAATTACATAATTTTTATTGATGATGATTGCTTCCTAAACACAGAATATTTACTAAATGCACTTGATGGAGAACAAACTTTTAAAGACCTAGTAGCAATGTATGGGCACAAATGGTTTAATAGTAGTCCAATCAACCCTCAAAAAAGTTTTCCTTTGCGCAATATCTCGGCTGGCAATGGCTACATTTCTAAAGAGGAATATGACTGTCATGTCTATCCTGATTATTTATCTGGAGCTGCAATTCTTACTAGTTTCGACGTTGTTGAAAAATTTTATATTGCTTTTCCGTATATAAAACCAATTCATATTGATGATGTTTATTTGGGAATCGTGGCGAAGGCACTTGATATTCCAGTTATCCATGATACAAGATTTTCCGTGTATCGCGTTTCACCAGATAAGTTAAAGGACTTTTTTTCTAGTCACGACTACGGAAGACGTGGATCATTGTACATGGCATGGAAACAATATACTCATTTAAAATCCGGAAACATTATTCCAATTAAACACAATACAATTTAAAATCAAAATAAAAGAACACACATTTGATGAATTGCATTTAGACTCTTTATGCGGTTTCTATCAATTTTATTTTTATTTAAGTATAGGCATTGTATCTTAATAACTTTGCAATATTACTTCAGATATCAATAAAGTGGGGAATTTACGCAGTTATGCTCTTTCAAACTCCCTTTAAAGAATTATATTCATTTTACCTTTATTTTAGAAAAAAAAAATTCATACGAACAAAATAAATTTTCAGTAACTTCGGTATTTTGTTGTTCAGAAAATCAAGAACAACTTTTCATGAAGTCATTACGGTGGTTAGAAAAATTGATCACTTTACACATATATACATATATGTATAATATATAATTAAATGGTGAAATATGCATTCATGGACTTCCAAATGTTTTGGCTTGATTTGCACTTATCAGACATAAGTTGTCCAAAAACGCATATACAGAAAATTAATTAGCAATAACTCGGTATTTTGTCATTTAAGAGTCATATTTTGTCAATATTGCAATACTCAAACCGGTGCAAGGGGGCATTTTAAAATATGTATGAGGCATGAGCAAATTGCTGAAGGCCTCATGGTGAGTTCGAGATGAAGAACAACAATTGCTTTTTTTTACCATTTATTTGTTGAGACTTTGTCGTATGTGCATTTACTCCATAGCCCTCCATTGTTTATTGATGAACTGTAATTTTGAGAAATTTTATTTCATTTTCTTTTTTCTCTGCCTGTTTTGGCTTCACCAGCTATTTCCAATATATACATTTTTAATGGCTTTCAATAAGATGCTTTTTTCTCCATATATTTTGATTTCATAATTATTATGGATAAATGTTGTTTGTGCACCAAACACATATGTTTTCCTCTGTACCCTTTTATTGAAAACGTAATTGCTGCAATTCGGCATTTTGGAGAAATTCTAACTGGCTTTTGCAGAGTTTTCATGCAAAGACTGAAATTGGTAACATTTGACAGTGAACAAATTTGCTATATGCATGCTTTTTTGTGCTGGGACATTCGGTTATTTTTTTTCTGACATTGGTTTAGATTTCTGTCATTATGGTACACGCTTTTTATCACTAGTTTAAACCGGTTACTATTTTATTAATGGATAGAATTCCTTGGAATTGAAAATAACCACATCAAAATTTACCTTTTTTTTCGTTTTTTATCTCTTCTTTTGCTCCGATTTGTATGCCAAGGAACTAATTCATATGTACTAAATCCTAGGCTTCTTCTCTTACAGCAAATAAAAGAAAATTGATTCCTTCATTCGAATCTTTGAGTCAAAACAATAAATTCGTATCTCATTTTATTATTTTCAAAAGCCTCATGAAATCGGTCTAAGGCACATTGATTCTCAGGGTGATATGCAGATGATCTTTACTGTTAGATGTCTAATTCATATATCACTTGCTGGAATATATCTGACATAAAGTTTGAATTTTGGTCTGATTAAATAAATTTAGTTTTACCAAGGAAAGTAAACATTTTATTCAAAGCCTAACTATGGTCTTACAGTCTTTATTTATTTATTTTTTTTTTTTGATGCACACATGACATTTAACATGTACTGTTTATTATATTTAATTTTTAGTAATGGACTTACACAACCGAAATGGTGAGAAATGTCAGAAAATTTTATTACAAAATTACATCAAGTCAAAAACCTATAAAACAACTTTGGACATTTTCCCCACCAATTAAAAAAGTGACTGTTCAATAAAGTCGGTAAGACATCTTTTCAAATATTGTAGGACAACCCACTCCCAGTTAGAAAACATACAGATTAAAGCGATACAAATGCTGTCTTTTTAGGTTCCATAAATTTCATTTTGTGAAACTTTGACAGAAAAATTCAACACTTTTGCATCTGGGTTTTCAAGTTTACATTGGAAGTGCGTGAAACCTGTGTTGACCCTAATTGTCCTGTAAAGTCAAATGGTGACCTTGTTTTAAGATATATTTATGTAGTTTTTGCTTTGGGAACCAGCGTTAAAACAATTAAAACAGTTTTGTTTCACCACCATCAACATTTTTGAAGTAATGTTGGATATATAATGGTGGAAGTGATGGTACCAAGTCCCGAGTTCCTTTCGTTGTTTCGTTTGTTTTTTGTCTTCTTTGCGTTTTTCCTGTGTAGTTCCCTAGTAGATTGTGGCATGTTATTATAATTTTCAGCCATTGTTGGTGTTCCCTGTTGTCCATTTTATTTCATCTGAAACCTACTGCGCATGTCAGGGAGCCGGCTATAAGAGTAATCTCTTTATATATCAATGACAGGAGATCCAATGTTTGTCAGAATAGAAGTAAAAAAAAACTGCTGAAAGCAAACCATAAAAACTTTACTTATTCCTCATTATATATATATATATATATA